>JAPHCH010000071.1:0-103686 GCA_030772445.1 Cladosporium sp. MBC 237
TTAATTTACTTTTAAATATTAAAATTTTTCTTAATTAGTATAAAACTTTATTACTTTTATTATATGAATAATAAATGATTTTGATTAGTGCTTTATAGTATAAGAAGTGTCTTTTATAATAGGAAGTTTAATAATTACTTTTTGTTAAATACTAGTCTAAGGAAACTATAGTAAATAGGATTTAAGCTATACTTATTTCTATCTAGCTTCTTGTCTTCTTTGATCGACTAGAGGAATAACTAGATGGTCTGCAATTCGATAATGTGCTTAGTGATATACTTAGGGTCAACACCTAATATACCGTCATCGGGTACGCTGTGACCCGTGACGACACCATCGCTACAAGAAGTGGCCGGGTAGCGGCGAGTTATCGAACGGGCTCGGATCGTTACTTCGATCTAGCTTCATCAGATTGATAACGCCAGCCACCTCCCGCTCCCAGCGGAGGCCGAAGAATACATTGATTCGGATTGAAGCCCTTGCATTCCATAATGTTGCTCTGCAAGGAAGTTGTACCTTTCTTAGATAGACATATGCTACTAGCACTCTGTGATCTATCGGGTAACTATTGAGGGTACTGGCTCAAATGAAGGACTGGACTGACCGAAATCACACTCAAGCTATTAGTTTGGTAGAGAAGGAATTGTATGATTCGAGCTCATGTGGCCAATCGCCTGGATATCTTTCGTTTCAGCTGCACTGGTTGCATATTTGTTTGTAGCGAATAACTCCTCCTTTGGTGGTTCAATCCGGTATAGAGCGTGATATCTGGACGCCTGCCTAGTAGTCTAGAGGACTGAGCTCTGCATACATGCTACGCGGGCGTTGGGCGAAAACCCTTTCAACTTTGGTCGCATCGCAGAAGGCCTTTCACTTCAAGAGAAAGGGGTTTCAGACGGTGAATGTATGTGCGTATCTTCATTAGTGAAACAAACCCTAGATTTGTTTGACTAAAAAAGAAGTAAAGTATTGGGCTTTCTAACTTTGCTAATCACATTCTCTATGTCTATTACGAACTAGTCCATAGATCCAACTCTACGCTTGCTACACTCGATTGACATTTACAAGAAAGATGCCATACCACCGCAAGCATCGACAGACTCGTAGTTGAGACCAAATCCTCTGACCTCAGGAATGACGCGATAATAGAAGTTGGCGTTGTGATCCGTTTTAACGAGGCCAAAGAATTCACCCATGTCAGTGTTGTCAGCGCGGCTCGCCCACTGTCTCGCAATCGCGGCCGACATCTGGTGCTGGTGGGCTTGCGTCAGAAGGGAGCGCTTGCGATTGGTGAACGCAATCTTGAAGCCAGCGCCATCAAAGCGCTTCTTGACGCTGCCGGCCTCGCTGTTTTCATCGCCATAGGCCGTGAGCCTGCCGAGGTTGCCGGCGAGGTCAAGCGTCGAGGCGCCGTTGGAGAAGAGGTTGAGCGCAACGTCCGCAGCGGTGCCGTTGCCGGTGCGAAAGTTGCGGACGATGGTGCGGCTTATCATCTCTGGCTCGGAGGCGTCGCGCTTTTCGAGATTCGCGTTGGAGAGGTCGACGGCCTCGAGGCTGTCAAAGCCGAAACTGTGGCTTTCGAGTACATGGGCGAGTGCTGCGTACGCGTCGTCGTCTTCCGGCAGGTCGTCGCGCTTTGCGTTGCCGTCCTGACTGCTGAAGGCGTCGGCGTTGTGGCTCTCGGCGGCTGCGCCGTGGCGATGGCCTGCCAGACCCGAAGATTAGATTGTAGGCGTCGCGAATGTAGCCGGCGTATCTCTCGCAGCGCTCGTGGCCCTCGTCGCGGCAGACCTTTTGGGCCAGAAACGAACCCCCACTGACAAAGGTGAAGCTGTGAGGAGATGTCAGAGACGTTTCTTGGGTCTGATGATCGATCGCTCGATTGTGATTGTGTGATAGGAAACTCACGTAGCTTTGCTGGTACCGATTTTGTGAATGGTCTTGCCAACGCGCTTGCACGTTGCAAAGTTGAGCCTTTTTTCCAAGAATTCGGGATGGGATTCCAACTCCATGGGAGATGATTTGGACTCCAAGCCGGTCTGCAAAGCATCGTGGCCTCCGGAAATGGGCGAAGCCAGTGTTCCCACGGCGAGGAGGTTCAGGAGGTAGAGAAACTGCATCTTGAGGAGTTGATATGTTTTGGATGAGATACGAACTTACACAAGGTTGCCGTCCTCTTCTTATATTAGCCCACCACAAGACTATATGGCATTACCAGCTCGCTTCCGTGATGCTATGGAGAGCTCTCCACGGAGCTTCCAAGGTCAGGCATCCTTCCACAGTCTAAGATTGTGCTCAATATTGTTGAGGCAATTAGCGCTTCTTCGTGCTGAGTCGGGACCGCCAGGGATATCAGAAGCTCGAACGAATGTTGTCCCCTATCCGTTAGCCGTGGGAAAATCATGTCCAAGTATCCCCGTTGTAGGTATTCTGGTGAGATGACCGTAGCGTGAGGCGTGTGTTATCGACTAGCAGGAGTTAGCTAAGAAATAGCACGTAGCTAGTGAGGTGAAGTGAGAAGATAAGCCGGCCAGGTTCCAGCGTCCGTAGCAGAGATACTGTACGCTAGCTGAGAGGCTGCAGTGGACAGCAAGAACTTGTCCACATCACATCAAGCACATGCGCTCCCATTCTCCCATTGTACGGCTGGCTTGTGAAGAGCCCTGAAGGGTATGTTCTGCTACAGGGTACTAAGTGTGACGGCGTTCTTCATAACTGGTCGGCGAAGCCTGAGCAAGCCTAAGCATGTAGCCTAGCGCGCCTTATCAACGTCGCTTAACAGCTTATGAGAAGCACGAACCAGATTATTAAAGCTCCGCGAGTCACACTGGAGCAAGCAGCTTTACTATCAAGGTATTTCGCACCGCACTATCCGCTGTATACGCGATTGACACGCCGGCAGCTTTGCGGCGCTGTATCGAGCTACTGCTCCCAAAAATTGACCGACGGACGCCCTCTCACAAAAGTCTTCGGACTCACGACTGGAAGCATCTCCCAAACTCCTGTGCATCACCGACGCCATCTTCACTGCACGCCATGAAGAAAACCAACGTCACCAAAGACAGGACGCCACCGACTACGAAACGTAATTTGCTGGATGATCTGGACGAAGCATCGACGATACCTCGATCAGTTCTGGTAGATGCTTACCCTTTTGACCCCATTCTCCAGTATATCATCACTCCTATCTTCCATCATTACTACAGGTATGTTTATCCATTGATAGAGAATTGGGGTCTACTGCCGCTAATCTTTCATTCCTAGCTTTTTGCTCGCGGTAGCCGTCTCAGTGGTCATCTCGATTCCGTTATGTCCCCTGAGGTACCAGGCGGAAACATGCAATGGAACGATATGGGATTTTAGCTTCATCTGGTTCCCCATTTCGATCGGCCTGATGCACCTCTACGCATACGTGTTGAAATTTCGTCTTCAGAGATCTCGAGTGGCAACATAGATGTGAACTGTCGAAGGTGTTCTGTCAACGGAGGCTGAAACACTGAGCCCGTAGGGCTAGATGAAAGACACCCTTTGCAATGCTATCGTTCCTGGCGCTTCCTTCCCACCTGTCAAGCGCTCAAGTAGCAAGCGTGTCACTGCCTTCGCTGTCGTCACAAGCATACGTAGTGTAATAGCGCCATTTCCCATATTCAACAGAGTGTACGCGAACTCAAGCTGAGCGTATGGCAGAGTTCGCACTGAGTTTGTGGGATCAAATGGCCTGTGGCCTGCTTGAGAAAGTTACAGCAATCACTACATAACAATCACGTTTTGGCAAGTTATAGAGGAAATGGAGCTGTTCAGAGTAGCGCTTGGTCATCCGCAAAGACGAAGTCGGCAAGCATGCCCATGCGGACGTTGCCCTACCAGTTCAGGACTTAGCTTCTTGTCTTGCTCGCTGTCAGGCTTGCGAAAACTATCGAGAATTTCCTGTTCCGCAAAGGGAGCGGCCTTACGCGTTCCCGGAAGGTCGAGGTTGCAAATTCGCGGCACATAGTCCAAATGCTGGTCTCGCCTGGCTTTTGGAAACGAGAGCTGGCCAAAATCTAAGTGGATCAGCCTTGTAGTGAAAGACTGGGAAGATATATGCGTATTGTCATCGATGATACATGTACTTATACATATCTTACAAGCTAACTCATTCTTTGAAACTTATCCTTCCCACCCTGGATATACTCCGCCACCTCCTCATCACTCGCCCAACCACCCCACTCCTCGACACTCTCGATCAGATTCTTGACATCGTCAATGACATCCTCAGAGGCAGCTTGCTCCAATCGCTGTAAAGCGAGGCATTTCTTGGTGTCAGAAACATGTGGTTTCGCTTGCTCGCCTTCGTGAGGCGCGAGGGCGTCATCCTCATCTGCCTCGCCATCCGCCACATCATCACATTCGACTAGCCAGCTCCTCTCAAGAAATACCCTGATCGCAATGATTGTACGCCTTGTGACGTTTGCGCCGTTGCGGTCGCGAGAAGCCGCGTCGGCAAATTCGTCGCGGTACTCGACCATCCACCTGACAGTGTCAAGGATTGAGTCGTGGGCACCACACCATCCGAGGGCGCGAACGTAAGCGTGCAAAACTGCGGGACCAGGGGAGGTGAGGAGACGCGGAAGATCCAGGCCCACTTCCGCTTCGGCAGTAGAGGTCTTCAGAGCTTCGCCCGGAACGTGTGTGGGATCAAGGTAAGATTGCTCTCCAACAAGGCGACGGAAAAGCTGCTCGAGGCGCCAATGGGGCTTTTCACGGGCGAGAAGGTGTTTTGCTTCTTGAACGGGAATGGGCGTTTTCGGCGTGCCTCTGCCTCCATCCACATCCACAGAAGGACTGTCATGCCCATTAGATTCTGGAGGGACGTCCGCAGCATAATCTTCTCTGAGAAGTTGCCAGCAGGCAACTCCCACATTTTCGGTGGAGCGGCAAAGCGCAATGAAACCGTATATGTCCAAGTCCAGATGCAGGCTTGACAGAACTGTGAGGACATACTTGGTTAGACGGTAAGCCAGGATAGCATTGAAGTTGGGATCCGGGCGATCATTGGTGTCGAGGAAGCGTTCGTGTGCCGTTTGTGTCAAATGGATACGAGTATAATTGTGGTCCTCGGCCAGAGCTTCAAGAACTGCATTCCACGAAGGCAAATGTAAGGTCCTTCGTTCCTTCAACAACCAGATAGCTTGGATGAGGCAGTGATCGAAGTTGAAATTCTCGTCTCCCAGGCGGCGACTCGGCACGGTCATGACTGGGTTGCGATGGTTCTCCCTGATTTCCCTGGCCATCAGATTGTCCGCGAAGCGAGCCAGAAAGCTAATGTAAGCCTCGAAAAGATCATTCGGAACATTGTGGAAGTCGGAGCTTGAATCCAACTCGAGTATGCCGCTCATAGATGGATACTGTATGCGCGCGTGATCAAGGTACACGACGCAGTCCTTGACCGAGTGAGCATTCGAGATGAGAAACGCGAGGCATTGTTCGCGGAGGCCGACGTCTCTCTGTCGTAATTGAAAAAAGAGTTGGCGAGTCGTAGGAGGGTCTACACGCGTGTACGTGTATAGATGTGTCGAAGGCGGCAGGGGCTCGATTTCTCGGGTGTCTCCAGGAAACAGCCTTTTGACCGCGAAGCCTTGAAACTTCTGACGGTCCCCGTCAAAGTTTGACTCCGCATACTGTCGTTTGCTTTCTTCGAGGGTTTTCTCGAATATCGCAAGTAGAACATCTTGATCAAGCCGCTCATGCGCGTCCTCATAGGCCAGGTAACAAGCCCATGCCTCTTGTACTGTTCGCGTAGTATTGATTCGTGCCACCCAGAGCGCAGCTCCGGGATCCTGCCCTGGTCGAACAGGCTGCAGCGTCGTTCGCCGTTGGATCGTTGGAGTGCCATCGACGTCCCATCCCGCGTAAACTTTTGCAACCTTCTCCCAGTTCTGAAGCCTATAACCAGCCTCCTGCATCCTTCTGATCGTCTCGCCTGCTTTCGAAATGCCGTCTTCCGGGCCAATCTCAGAATCCATCCTCGTTTGATCCTCTTTCCACGGTGGCCAGGACAGGGCCTTCAGGCCCGCCCAGCGTCGCTCATTGCTGGTCTTTGGCGAGGCGAGCTGAAGGCGAATCACTGCGCGATAACCTTCGCGATCGATTTGCAAGGGAACATCATACTCGTTCAATGCTGTCAGTATGCGTACCACGGCGGCCTCCTGATGTGGAACATCCTTGTAAGGTGCGACAGCTGTGGGCTCCGAGATCAAATACATCGCTTTGTTGAGAACAAAAGAAGTACGTTGTGCAGATTTCGAGATGTCTCCATCGCTGTCTGCGCGGAATTTGGGCATGAATCGCAGGAGGTGATCGGCGATCGACGTCAGAGCGCCAGGCCAAACCTTACGTGCATGCCGAACGAGGCGATTGAAAACAACAAAAACGGTGTCCGTGGTGATTGTTCCAGGAAGGTCGCGCTCAACGTGTTCAAAAAGGTGCCAGGCATGCGTAATGAAGACACGCAAGGCTCGCGCCGAGATATGAGGGCGGCGCAAGATGTAGGAGAAGACGGGCAAGGGGATAGATAACGGTCCGTGGATTTCAGCCCGTCCTTGGAGCAAGGTGGCTGCTTCGAAAGAGTCTTGTTCGGTGATGATGGTAGCCCAGGCCTTGAGGTCCGCAATATCGTGACCTTTACGACGTAGGAATTCCCTGTCGGCCGAGGCGACTTCGAAAAAGGGTGTGGATCTATCATGCAGCTTGCCATCTTTCGCTTCAGTGATGCGGAGATAGCTAGCGAGAATTCTCATGAGATTCGGCGTCTTGTCCTTCTCCAATGGTGGACTGTAGTCTGAGGCATGTCTTTTCTCGTTCTCTTTATGGATGCGGTGTACGTCGGGTCTCCTGAAGCTGAAGTGATTTGATGCTTTGTTCGGTTTGACGCGAGGCGCGACGAGGTCTTTCCCTTGACGTCGCAGTTCGTTGCCCAAGTGGTCGATTTTGGTGCGTCTGTTGAGCTGTTGCCGACCAGGCTTTCTCTTGGGCTGGTGTTCTCGCGCGGGTGGTTGCGGGTATTGGACAGGCGCAGAGGCTACATGTTGGCCGCCAGATGAAGTGACTGGCGTGATTGTTCGATGGCGGTCATGAGGTCGCAGGGCGTTGGCAGGTCGAGCCAATGCATTCGTGGTATATGTGGGCGGACATTGCGGAAATCGTGCGGTGGTGGAATTATTGTAGTCGAGGTCGCGGGTGACAGGACTGAGGGTAGCGAGCACAGAGCGAAGGCGTCGGCCCAACGGCGTCAGTGATCCATGTGGCAT
Organism: Cladosporium sp. MBC 237; assembly: GCA_030772445.1. Classification (NCBI taxonomy): domain Eukaryota; kingdom Fungi; phylum Ascomycota; class Dothideomycetes; order Cladosporiales; family Cladosporiaceae; genus Cladosporium; species Cladosporium sp. MBC 237. Next base: position 7,290 of record JAPHCH010000071.1, read on the forward strand.
GCATTAATTGTCTGCAGGCGATTGCTGCATGGAAGGAATGGCTGTACAGATAAGGAAGAAGTAAAGAAACAAGGAGGAGGAAGAGATGGATGATTAATGAGGTATTTGGTGTGGATGTGTTCAATCTTCAAATGTTTGAGGGAGAGTCGGCGATCGGGATTTATGAGATCCAAAAGGGCTTAGCGTGCTGTCTGGCAGATGGCGGCTTTGATTGGCTGCACGAGACTGGGGGAGAGCAAGTCAGGTAAGTTATGGGAGGCAGGAAGAAGAAGAAGAATGACAAAAGACCCAATGTGGACATTCACCACTACATCTCTCACTTCCCTCACTTACATTCCTCCCATCTCTTCTTCATTGCCGAAAATTGCTGATACATCACAACAATTTCTCCTGGTCACGTGAAAAGCACTCTCGACTACCCAGCCAGCGCAAACCTCTCCCCCACACGCGTTGTTTGCGCTACACCCTATCACCACCTTGACACGACGAGAGCGCCTCCGACAAAGCCTTGGGATAACCATTGTATTCACTCCCAAATCGCCCATACACCATGGCTTCCACCACGAACGGGGGCCTCACGCCGCCGCCTGCTGTCCCCGAAGCCACAGCCGACGCATCTGCGAACAAGCGTAAGCGCGACGACAGCGAACCCACTACCAACACCGAGCCCTCGCATTCCGCACGCCTGTCGCAAACCCAGAAGGACATCCTTCAAGTCCTTCAAAAGTAAAAAGATACAACGCGAGGCGAAATGCGCGCATACATGCTAACCCTCCGCTAGATACGACACCGAACCCTCATCCCTCAAACACGCCTTCACCAATCCTCCCTCGACCGGACCCGCTCAAAAAAAGAGAAGACAATCCCACTCTGGCGAAGAGAAGAAACTTTCACTTGCCGAAAGACTGCAGAATGGCGCATATTCGACTTTGTCACAACTCAAGACAGATGCAGCCCATGTGAGCAAGGAATTGGCCAATGCGATTCGCGAACAAGAGAAGGAGGATGCTCAGAATTCCGGACGGTTGTCTGTGGACGACCTCAAGCGCATTCAGCGCATCAGTGCGTTTGAGCAATTGGTAAAAGAGATGGTCGATCGCGAGGTCAGCCGCAGCAAGGAAGACACGCCTAAGGCCGGAAATGTAAAGCAGGAGCCAAGTTCGCTTGCCAATGGCGATACGTCAGAAATCCAAGAGATCGCAGACGGCAGGATGGGTACCGTCCTCACTTTATTTGGAAATGCGCCCAACCCAAAACAGCTGTTCTCGAGCATTCAGCAATCTCAGGATGACCAAAATCCAAACATCAAGGTGGAGCTTCCGATCGATGAGATGGGACTGCCCAATGGATTGGCTGCAAGTCACATCATGCCCTCTGGCGCTACCGATGGCAAATCCGGGCCGACATTCGAAGAGGCCTTCCCTGCGCCATATTCTCTTCCCTCAATCCATCCGCCAAAGGGGCACAAGCGCTCTGCCGTCAGAGATACCACACTCAACTGGGAATTCAAAGATCCGGTTCCTCGTAGCAGCAAACGCGGTGGCTATACTACTCAACCTTTGACTACTGCCGACTTCCTTGGATACGGAGGCGTCGACCCAGCGTACGGTTTCTATTCGCCTCAAGAGAAGAGGAAGCAGCGCGATCGCGCCCTCAGCGGTGGAGAAAGCATCCATACTGCTCCTACCAAGGCGCAGGCCGAAGCCGAGCTCCAGAAGCAGGAGGAAGCCCTTTTCCGCCGTGCCTTCTCGAGCTTTGCGCCTTCTACGGACAACACCAAATCCCTTGTTCCCGCACAAACAAAAGCCATGATCTGGTTCCACAAACTCGGTGACCGCAGATTTAACGAAGTATTCGCTAGCGATGCAGCATTAGTCCAAAATCTTTCAACACCCGAATTCGCGCTTGATCCCGCATTGGCTGCACCTGAGCCGAATGAAGACGACTTCGGCAAGGTTCTGGAAGAACTTGATAGCCTGCCGGACGAAGGCTTCTCAGAGCCTGTGCAAGACAAAACGGACCCGGAGTTGGTTTTGCGCCAGATCTCCGAACTTCTCGAGACTCTCTCATCCCAACAACGTATTCGTAATTCGGTAATTCCTTCAGCCACATCAACCTCGCGCACGCCAATCAGCCCTGCCGCAACCCTCGCATCAAAGATTGGAAAGCCTGATGCGCCGGCTGAAGATGAAATCAACACTTACAACAAACTTCGCCACGAGATCGCATACCTAGCTTTGAAGCTACCTCCATATGCAGTCGCGAAACTGAACGGCGACAAACTTCAGGAGCTTGGAGTATCGAAGCTACTTCCATTCGAGGCACGCGATTACAAAGGATCAATGGAGGAGGATACAATTGCACGAACCACCAAGCAGACTGCGGCAGCAACTGCAGCCGCTACCGCGTCTCTCACCCGCCCAGCTTCCTCGGCAACCGGCCAGCACTACAGCAGCTCTTCTCGTACTCCTGCTATTGGTCAAGCTGCCAATACACGCTACGGCCAGTCAACTGCGGCCTCTACTCGTACTCCTGGCACCGTGCCTTCATACCAAAGGTCTTCAAGCGGGCAAGCAGCAAATTATGGCACTCCTTCTGCAGCTCCCAGACACTCCTACACGCAGCCAAACCAGTATGCTCGTCCAAGTGCACCTCAGCAAGTTGGCTACGGGCAGGCCAACGCTCAACAGCAGCAGCAGCAGCAGCAATACTACAGCCAGGCCCGCCCTCAGCCACCCACAGGAGGTTATGGCACATACGGTCAAAGCTACGGCCAAGGCACGCCTCAAACTCAACAACGCCAAAGTTTCTCGAGCAGTCAGCCCTTGCAACAGTTCCAGCAGCGCTCTCAGGTCGCCGCCCAGAATGCAGCAGCCTACCAAAGCAACGTCAACGCTCAAGCTCAAGCGCAACAGAGCCCCTACAAGCGAACCGCCTCGCCCGCGATGCCGCAAGCAATGTACGGAGGAGCCGCGCAACAAGGTCAGCAAAGACCGTCTTACGCCAACCCTGGCGTTCAGCCACAACAAGTTGCACAATATGGCCAACAACCTGGCTCAGGAAGAGGCACACCTCAGAACTTCCCTTCTCAGCCGCCCACTCCCGTCAACGGCATGTCACGCGCGCAGGCGCCTCCGATCGTCCCGCGCGCCACAAGCGGTACTCCAAACCCTCCTGTCCAGCAGCAACAAGCCCCGGCGCAAGTGCAGGCGCAACAACCTAACGGTACTTCGTGAGTCGCCTTTCTTGATGCATCGCAGAATTGAGCAGATTGTTTCGATGGAAGTAAAGAATTATTATCAAACCTACCTTGTAGTTTATGTTGGCAGAAAGAAAGAAAGCAATTTTTACTTCCCAACTCATATGCCCCTTCAACCAAACACAAACACGGTATGCGAGCTTGATTAACACCCGTTTCCTCTGATTCCATTAGGTCTCCCACAAGCGCCGCCACATCTGGGAATTAGCCATTCCCGGGACCCCCGCTACCTCTACCTACCATGCTTCGACCTCCCTCTCAACCTTTGGATGGTCACATTCACCAGCCACGGCCTCGAAGACTTTTGCGCACTACTGGGCTGGGGAGATTCATCGACTTTCAGCGTGGAGTGAGGTTGGGGGCCAGACAATCTGAGCAACACGAGGAAGCTTCGCAGCAAAGCGGACCCAGAGAAAGACTTGGACTTTTTGGAACACTTGAACAACAGGCCACAATGGCAAATCGTATCGAGCTGGAATCAGAACTCACCCCAGTGCCGGACTTGGCTTCACGACAGACTCCCGGTTTGGACACTGCGCAGCAGCAAGTTCGGTCAAGATTGCTAACAAGAGAGCGGACGGAGGACTCAAGGGATACGACAGATTTGAGTGCGGCGCGGGGATTGTTGATGCTAGGTGCAGAAGGAGCGGAGGTTTCATCGGGTGTCGATGAGCCACGTTCGTCGGACGCGCGTGGCGCTGACTCAATTCGAAGACAGTTCCGGGCTGGGGAGTATGGGCTAGAAACTGACCCGATACAGGCGCCAGGTTTGCGTCTCATGCAGGGTTGCCAAGCTTATCGACAACGACCACTGTATAGATCGGGGATGAATCTATCGCAGGCACCACATCTTCATACGAGGCAGCAGTGTCGTCCGCGGCTGGCAATGCCAATTCCGCACCAACAGCGATCAATGCAACGTAAACCGGCTCTATATCGACCTATTTGGCAGCAGTTTCGTCCGCGGCTGGCGCTGCAGATTCCACACCAACAGCAACCAATGCGCCGTGGGCGAAATCTATACCCACCTAATAGGCAGCAGTTTGTTCCGCCGCTGTCATGGCAAATCTGGCGCCAGCAGCAAGAGATGCGCCATGGAACAGATTTATATCGACCTATTAGGCAGCAGTTTCTTCCGCGGCTGCCGTTGCAGATCCCGCACCCACAGCAACAGATGCGCCATGGACCAGTCTCATATCGACCTACATCCCCGACTCCGCATTTCACAGAAAGTGTGCAATCTCAACAGGCTCAACAGGGGCCAGACCCTGACATCCAAGGGGTCTCTCTGATCGACACAATCGATCCACTGCATTTCCAACTGGGACCAGACGACCCCGACCGCCTACGCTTCAGACCAATACTACCACGACCTACAGGCGTCCCACCAACAGTCGCACACCCACGCAAAAGACGATTACCGGAGAAGGAAGAGGGAGAAGAAGAAGAAGAAGAAGACTCACTTCGTTACGCGCCATCCAGAACGAGATTCTGGTTGCGTGCATGCGAGATTTGCGGCCTCCGCTCTCAAAGAGACTTGGACTTAGATGTCAGAGCGCACAGGTCTTGTCTGAGAGTCGAGGCTGGAATTTCCAGACGCTCGCAAGTGAGGCGGCGCATTGACTCGACGTTCAGGCAAGACAGGGATTCTCCAGAAACGTTCGTGTCGCAGAGGGAGAGTGTTGTTCATGACTCGACCTACGAAGAGACGCGTCGGGAACGCAACAGACCTGAAGCGGCTGATCAAAGCGAGAGCCCGGAGGTCCCGCGATCGCAGGTAAGCGACGAGCTGGAATCGCCTGCCACGAATCCTGGTGAACTCGCTTTCCCGCCAAATGATGTTGTGGAGGAAACATCGCCGACTCCTGTTGAGTCGGGCTAATGATCGGATGCAGAGCAAGCGTCTGCGAAAACGTTCATTGTGCGACATGTATCTGGCGTTCTAGTCATTCGTTCGTTCATCCTTTCATGCCATTTCTCCCCTAACAACAATTCATATTTTCAGATTCAAGGCTTTAATTACTTTTCGATATGTGACCAACTTATGCGCTAGGACAGCCAGCTTCATCCAAGCTCCCTACAACGTCAGGGAACAACTGCGTCGTATTTCTGTCTTTCAAGAGAAAGCTACAGATGGTTGCGGTCCCGTTTTTAATGGCACTAAGCTGCTCGTCGCTGCAGGACTTTTGGTCAAGTGTGTAACAGAACTGTAGTGGCTGCTCCTTGGCCGGCTCGTTCTTGATGTCATATGTGTCCTGAGGCCCTGAACTTGAGAATCCAGGGTTGATCTCTGTCTTGCCCGTTGCGATGTCGTGACCGAAAAGCGCCCGCATGAAGATCTGGTAAGCCGTTTCAGGCTGGTAGAACGGAACCTCATGACCAGCCTGGTACACACGAGAGAAAGAGAGGTTTCCATGCTCCCGCACCTGACCGCCGATATACGTCGAGTTCGTCTGGAGAGGTGTGTATCCTGCGGCGTGAAAAGATGCTTTCTCAGAGTGAGGGATGGCAAGAGAGACTTGTTCGCCACCGTACCAGTTACAGGACATGTCGCGGTCGCCATACATGAGGGCAACTTTGACCCCATTATCCAGAAGGTATGCCATGTTCTCCAAAGAGGCATCTCGTGGATATGCACCCAAGTCTGAGAACCTGTTCTTGATAGGACCAGACAGGACAGTCCAGTTCACAGGCACACCAAGAGCTTGTTGGATGTGAGGTTGGTTGAGGAACCCCAGGTGAAAGTTTGGGGGTGTTGGCGATGGTGCCAGCGTGCCGATGTCGAAATAGTTACGTCCGGACAAGTCGCGGTAGGTTTGAAGAATGTTGTCGTAACAGAATGTCTCCGAGTCAGCGCAAATTGCGTTAACCGAGTCATTACCGTCCAGATTGTTAGGATCCCAAACTCGAGCAGCTTCATGGCATTTTTGAACCTTGTCTAAACACCCTCCAGGCCGATGAATGGCATCGGTCATCTTTTCGATGGCGGAGTCATTGAGTGATTTGATCCCATAGGTGTTATTAGAAGCCATCCTTGGGTACGTCGGCCACATCGTCAGACGGTCGGCACAACCGTTAATGATCAGCAAGGTATCAAGGTTCAGCGGAACAACATGATCATTGTTCAATTGTCCCTTTGCAATCTTCTGGTTTTGTTGCTCGATGTAAGCAGCAAACTCCGGGGCCCAACGACCGCCCTGGGATGGCAAGTCAGCTTTCATTCCTGGGGGCGCATCTATGAGGCCGAGAGGAGAATCTTACGAATGACTCGGTAGTCAGGGCAATACGAGAATTGTTGGACTGATAACCGGGAAAGTCTTGTGCAAACACCTGCATAAAATCCCAGAAGATCTTCGCAGTGTTACGTACGCCGCGGGGAGAGTGCGTTCCGTTGCGGCTTGCGAAGGTTCCAGTCAGAAGCGTCGAATTTTGCTCAGGTACAAGTCCAGTTCCATTGATAGGGGAGTAAGAAGGCCCAGAAAGGTCTTTTGTGAAGTTTGCAAGTGTGTCGTAGCTGAAGCCGACCTGCGCGGGCTGATCTATGTATAGCATGTTGACTTCGTTATTCCACGACCACTCATTCAGATAGGTAGAATTAGAGTCGGCATGAATGTAGCAAGGACCATTTTCAGCTAGAGCACCGAGCATGCTCGACCCTCCAGGGCCTCCATTAATCCATATGGCGAGTGGTGCATTTTGGGGATCTTTGCGAGCTTCGAAAAACCAGAAGAAGGTGTTGATTGGATAATCCTGTGACCCCGATTCTGAATCGTTAAACGTGTTGGGTGAGAAATGGATGTATCCCGAATAGCTATGCACATTTTCGGTAGTCTCGCAGATGTTATTCTGTGATTCTGTTAGCCGAAAATATGCTTCCAAAAGCTATGGTGTCAATATGAGCGTTACTTCTTTGTAGCTGAGCCGAGCGCCCTTCTTGACCTTGGAATCAAGAATAGTGGTACCATCAGGCTTAGGCGGAAATTGCGCGTGAGCAAGAGTTGCGGTAGTGGCAATTGTCAGCAGCGAAGCCGCAATGCAAGGTATGGGAGATTTCATGTTGTTGATACAGGGAGCCGCGCAGGCCTCTGAGTGCCAATCACTACGACGCGATTGTTGGGTGTCTGCTTCTTTGTGGAGTTGTAATAGAGTAGTTTGTAGGATGAAAGGATGATTTTTCAATATCGTTACAAAGGGACCATAGACATGTCTATATAGCTCGCTGTTATTCTGCCTCAGTCATCAATATTTGAGCACTACAAGCGACCATAAGATGATGCAAATATTTTTGAGGACCGCGATGGATGACGGAAGATATGTCGGACGAATCTTTTAGAGATTTTTATGTAACAGCTGACGAAAAGTCGTCTTAACAAGTGAAGTGATGTGCGTCGAGAGGGTCCGCTACGGCGCAAATCCTCTTTACTAAAAGCCATGACTCTTGACTTCCGCCGATCTGCCCACATAGAATTGCTTGTAAAGTGCTAAGAAATGGTGACACGGGCAAACTTAATGATCTGTTTTATGTCCGATGCGACTTTTTATCAAGATCTTTGGATCTAGCATTCCTGAAACCCGACCACTTTTGCTTTTGTATCCTTCTGAGCTGTCCTTGACACAACACGACGTTGAGATACGTAAGATTATCCGTTAGATTCAAATGATCGGAATTCGGACATCACGGCCGTTTCTGCTAGAGCCGATCTAGAGCGACGATCTGGAACTACTAACGGCCTTTTACGAAAGGATTTCGGGAATCGTACGGCTTCCTATATTTTGAGCACTCAATTCCTAAAAGATCACAGTTCGGGATTCTCTAATCACCGCATTGGAGGTACAAAGTATTCATATCTGAGATTCACGTTCGTGACAGCATATGCTTAACGACCGGAAGAGATGCAGGCCCCCTATATTTAGCAAGGCACGCAATAGCTCCTCGAGCCTATGAGTTATTTTCTTCCGATCATTGAAAGCGTTCATTGTGGAGAATAGTATTGCGATCATGCATTCAGATCAAACGTCTTCGAATGCGATGTCCTAAATCGGACATACTAGCCTTGGACTTAGCACTAATGTCTCCGCCGAGGTGGCAACACTAACAGCCGGACCGAGAGCAAGCCATCTACAATCGTGCATCCATCTCAGATGTGGAATGTGCTTCCCGAGTCTGCTATATACTCCAAAAGCTGCACTTCAAGAACGAGCGACGCCACGCCCTGCAGACAATGGCGACTGTTGTCTAGCTCACACAGGGTTGGACAGCCATTGCTTTGTCTCAGGGCGTAATAGCTCCGCCTCAGCTTGTCTCCACTCCTTTCTCACCACCTCCGCCTTCTCTGCGGATCTAGGTACGAATCTTGCAGAGAACGGTTCCGGCATGCACACAAACCCTTGCGTCAGGTTCTCTTGATCTGGCATTTCGGGGGTACCGTGCTCGTCCAATTTGGGCAGGATATCGAAAGCCCATAGGATCCGCGAGATGCCCAAGAACAAGCTCCGCTCGGCAACGTGAATGCCAGGACATATGCGGCGTCCGGCACCGAATGTGAACTGGTCGCGCTTGGTCCCATCAGGGTTCGATGCAGAGTCATACAGCGAAAGAAGATCTCCTTCGTACCTGCTCGGGTTGAAGACACGAGGTTGAGGTGCACGTCCCGGATCCATATTGATGGCCCAAACGTTGTTCAGGATATCCGCTCCTTTGGGGATGAGATAGCCATTGTACCTGTCATCTGCTGTCGTAGCATGAGGGACCGCGCCCAAGATCGTGGTTGGCATCCACCCTAAAGTGGTATGAAGTCAGCTTGGAATAATAGTAGAGAACAACACCCTTGATTGCGCTTACTGAGGGTCTCTTTCATCACACATCTTACATACGGGAGACCATTCTCGTCATCCATGGTTGGCATGCGAGAGGTCCCGATCACCTTGTCGATGTGGGTTTGCGCAAGACGCTGCACATCAGGATAGAGGAGCATAGCCTGGACGAATGCATAGAGTGTGCTTGATGTTGTATCCGAGCCGGCTTCGAGCAAAGTACCGGAGATGTATGCCTAAATTCAAGGTGTCAGACCACTTTCTCAGTCATTTGAAGGACTCTAGCTCGCAGTGCAAGTTCAAGCTCTGCTCTATTCAGATCTGATCTCAGTCGAATCAACCTGAATACCTTTCTCGAAAGAATCTGATTCCACCGCGGAGCTCATTCTGAGTCAAAGTTTGAACTTGCACAGGAAATCTGCACGTTCATACTTACGGCCTGGTCATCGGTGAAGCCATCTTTCTCCTGGGCCTGGGCCATCCCGACGCAGAAGCAATGGCCGATCGTACCATTTTGGATCTGTTTCTTCGCCTTCAACCAGTGATTGAGGTATAGACGCTTCTCTTCCCGATGTAGGGCTTGAGCTTTCCTTTTGACTGGCAATGCCCAGTCAGGCAACCAGCGAAAGGGAGGAAAGAAGTCAATCAACGCAGCCGTTCCAGTTTGGTTGATTTCTGCAAACTCGGAGAACCCATCAAAGAGCTGTTGCATCTTGCGGTCACTGTACGTGTGGGTACGCCACCCAAACACCATCGTTGTCGTTAAAGCATTTGAGTATCTCCGAATGTGCTCCAGAAAATCGTCAGGTGTTTCGAGCAGATCATGGAGCATCTGGCAGTTCTCCAGTAATTGATATGGCAAATATTTCTTAGCTACATTCTGATTGAGCAGGTTGTGCACCATCTTGCGCATCTAGGTCAACGTCAGCCGTTACCTATTTTCCGATAGAATTTGAGTATGGCATACCATGCGCCATCTAGGGCCGTATTGCTAACACAGGTCAGTCAAGACACACTCAAACACGAGGATTCTACGATTTACCATCATGAGCATCCGCAAGCCGCCAGAGCAAAGTTCCTGACCGATGTACATCTCCTGTCGATCTGAGTAAATGCCACTTCGTCGATCAAGAAGCTCTTTGACAGCAACATCGCTCGAGACGACGATCAGGACCTTAGATCCGAGTATGAGACTGTATACATCACCTACACCGAAAGTCAGTTCAGCAAGATGTCGTGGCTCCTGTTGCTCTCGAACCGTATTGTTCAGCCCACTTCGCAAATTGCAAGTGTGCGTCTTTACTGGGCATCTACAGATGGTTGGAGATTAGCGTAACATCTCAGTGATGGACAACGTGATATCAAATGCGCACCTGGTGTATGTTCCCAAGTACTGGAATGGTAGGAGGGCCCGGTGGGAGATCTTTTGGCCTTCGACCTAGTCTTAAAAGACGGAAAAGGCCATACAGTCCAAACAGGCAGAACGCGAGAACCGACGACGGCTGGAATAGCATTTTTGATAGAGTCACTCGCGAGGTATCAGTGGTTTCCGATCAGGGTTGGAGGTAAAGAAGATTCATTTAAGGCAGCCAGAAGGTCGTTTATATGCGTAGTCAACACCTCACCTGTGTCCGTTGCCGACACCCTCTCGCTCCCAGTGACATTTCCAGACGCTCGGGATTATGAGATAGTACTATGCGTGTTTGAGTTCCGCGTTAGGCAAAGTGCTGTCTTACCCCGCTTCGTGCGGTTATATGGTTGGCTATATGGTTGGTTATATGGTTGCACAAGGGTCTAATTTAAATGATTTCAGTCTGTTGAAATACATGGTAGAGGGACGCTCAAAAGGCATGAAACTCCGGTCATGTCATGATGTTCTACGGAGAATCTTGCAATTAACGAGAATGACAGGTGCTACTTGAGAAATGAGCACCATCCAGCTCGTGCGGGACGCCCTGATTGTTAGGTGCTTCGACAAATCCATTGGCAGAGCAGCCACACAGGTCATGCTTGACCCCCCACGACCCAACTTCTTTTGTATGGCTGACTGGAAACGTCTTTTCCTCGCGGTAACGACTTGTACTGGAGCGCGGCGACGTGCAATGAGGCTGATCCGACCTTCGCCGATGCTGACGCCGCCGAAGCAGGAAAATAGCGACAAGGGTTGCGATGACGATGACAAGCAGAGAACCCAACCCTGCTCCGACGCCAATCGCTGTTACGTTTAGTGAATGCGCTGGTGTTGAGTTGGACGGTTGTTCTGATTGTGTTGTGGCCTCGGTAGTGGTGGCTTCAACACCTGACGTCTTCGGTGGTGTCGTGGCAGACAATAATACTTCAGACAATTCTCTGTTGAGTGATGTTGGTGTTGGGCCCGTCTCGTTCAGTATTGTTTGGTTCGGCTCAGATTTTGAGATTTGCGAGCCGGTGGTAGTCTCTGCAACGGAAGTGCCCTGCGATGTTGTCGAGCTGGAGATCGATGATAATGACGAGCTCTTGGATTCATTCTTGATCCAGAACGCGCCGCTGAGAAATCCCTTGCCTTGCTTGTCCGATACTGAGCCCAAAGCATCGACTGCACGGAGGGCGAAAGGGAGGCTGTTGTTGCCATGATCATCGATGCTCCATTGAAAGGAAGACTCTGATGTACCGCCTGAAAAGCGTCTGTCAGCCAAGAATAACTAAGAACCGGGTAAGAAACCTACTGATCAACACTCGGGGCGAATTGTAATCTTCGCCGAAGATCAAATAAATGGTCGTAGACTCGAAGGCACCTTCCCACGACACGATCATGCTCGAGCCAGCTGTGTAGATTTGCGTGACGGTGGTGTTGGGATTGGTGAAGAGCCCCTCCGTATACTCATGCGGTGGCGGCAGTGTTGTCGTTTGTGATGTGGCACGGATGCACCAAAGACTTTGCAGGACACTCAGGAAATAAAGGATACTGGAAGCCATTGTGCAACCTCTTCTCGGGCGACAGGAGCGGTCAAGTGGTCGGCGAACAGAAGGAAAAGTGACTCGATTGTTGTAGGGGCGGCGAATTGCCTGTTATACAAAGCCCCGTCGCATGCACAATTAGAGCCAGGTAGCATTACGATGGGACAGCACATACCCAAGATTGCCTATGTCGTAGATGGGCGATATTTCGAGATGGCTGCAGTCTCTTACCCGTTTTGGCCTATTAAGCAAAGCGTCGTGGCGCTGCATTGTTCTACGCCGCATTTTTGCAGGCGCATACTGAAACTAATCGACATGTGCAGACAGTACGGTATAACCGTCTGTAGGATGTGAGGAGCCTCTTCCATGGTGTCGTCAATAGAAACAGTCGATGAGCATGCTGGGCGCTTCCGTGGCAATCCGGCTACATGATCCGAAACGGTCCAGGCGCCCGAAGCGCGGAGGAGGATGAGAAGGATGCTTGGCTTGTCGCCACGTATCCTTCTCGTGCTAACAATGAAACACCACGCGAACTACCACTGCATTCCTTCCAGTGGCCACCAATGCCACCTTTTTGCGTTCGGATCGCTTGCCGTGGCGTAGATCCCCCAAATATATCCTTGCGCAAGTGGCAGTAGCACGCAATAGTGAGTATTTGGCCTTGGCTTCTCTCATTAATCAACTCTTGCCGAGATCTCCGACTCAACGTGATGAGTCTGCTGTAAGCGCCCTGGCGACCCCATGCTGGGATCTGGGCGCGTAGCAGAAATCTCCATCTATGAGAAATGACATCTCGCTATGTATTGCGGCCCAGTGCCGCTATGCTGCTAGCTGTGATGTTGGTCACGAACATCATACAACCTCTGCGGTGATACATCCGCCATGCTACTCGGACGATGGAATCGCAAAACCATTTCAACACTTGCAGCTTTTCTTCTCATGTCCACGGCTTACGTTTGCGTGCAGTGGGAGCCAACGCGTGACGCACACCGAGCTTTCACCATTTCTGATCGTGGGACTTTTCTAACCGAGCCTATATGTAAAAGGCTGCCCGGATCGGATGAGACTGTGGTAGTCTTGAAGACTGGATCTACGGAATTGGGCGACAAGCTGCCGGTCCACCTACGCACAACACTAAGATGCTACCCGAATTATCTCATCTTCTCAGACTTTGCGGAGCGCTTCCAAGAGGAGAACATTCTAGACGCACTGGATGAGGTCGACCCGATGATCAAGGAAACGCACTCGGACTTTGCACTGTACCGGCAATTGCAAGAATCCGGCAGAGCATCTCTAGATCCTGCGCAACTCAGTGGACCTACAAGCCTGCCACAAGACAGCACCAGCGGGAAGCCCACCAACCCAGGCTGGAAACTCGACAAGTGGAAGTTCCTTCCCATGATCCGCAAAACTTTACAGGAGTACCCCGACAAGCAATGGTACATCTTTGTGGAAACCGATACATACGTTTTCTGGAGCACGCTACTTGCTTATCTGGCCGCTCTGGACCCTTCCAGGCCATTCTACATGGGCTCGCAAATGCAGATCGGCGAGGTGCTTTTTGCCCACGGCGGCAGTGGATTCGTGGTCTCGCGACCTGCACTCGAGCTTGCCGTCGCGCAATATGCTGACAGTCAGACCGAATGGGAAGCTTTCACCGCAGAACACTGGGCTGGCGACTGCGTGCTAGGCAAGGTACTCAAGCAAAGCGGAACATCCGTTACTTGGGCCTGGCCGATCTGGCAAGGTGCCAACCTTGGACAGTTAGACTATGATCTTGTCGACTACGGACGTTCGGTGTGGTGTTCTCCTACGGTCTCGTACCACCATCTTAGCCCTTCGGCTATTGAGGATCTCTGGACCTTTGAACAAGATTGGATCTCAAGACAGCAATCAGATTCAAACCATTCTCTTACTTTACGACATCGGGATGTCTATGCCGAATACGTTCTCCCGCAGACTTCGGCACCGAAGTCAGACTGGGACAACTACTCTCACGATGACAGAGGTACAGCATCCTCGCTCGAAGACTGCCAACGAATTTGCGAGAACGATCTGCTGTGTGTGCAGTATTCGCTGAATCTTGAGTATGGCAGATGCTTCACCGCTTCTCAACCTAGACTTGGCGATGTCTCGTCTACGGCACAATCTGGCTGGTTGTCTGAGCGAATGCACGCGTTCCACAACAAAGGAAGGTCTTGCAGCGACGAGGGCTGGATCACGTGAATGATCGAGGATTTTGGAACATGCGACTTAGTCCCATCTTTGTTCCCAGGTCTCCTCTTCATTGACGCCTGGGGACTGTGATCTCGATTCAGATCATGATGGACGCGCATCTCCTCGAAGCGTCGAAGATCATGGCTGTCGTGGATCACGATAGTCTACAAGCCTTTGAAGACGGCGGTGGTCACCCGCGATTGATCCGGCATTGGTCCGGCATTTCCCAGCATCTTTCTTCCTACCACCATGCATTGGCAAGGCACGTGAATCGCCAAAAGGCAGCAAACCACGTAGCCACCACCAGCTGCGAAATTCGTTCGCGCGCATCTACTGCGGACTACGAAATGCAAAACGGACCCACCTAAGTTGTAGAGGCGTTCCTCGACTTGCCACATGGGATCTCATCTTTCCAAGAGCTCCGGCAGTCGCGGGGACTTCACTTTCTGGAGGAGTAAGGAACCCGTTCTTGGTTCGTGAATCCAGTCTGGTCAAAAGAGATGCGCAAAGCCATGATAAGATCGGTGCCATAGACTCAATCAAGAAGACAACAATATCTACCCACTGGTAACGTTCTCACGCCTAGGAGCATATGTAACAGTCACGTGGGTTTAATACAAGGAGGCGACGCCAAATAGCCCGAGATCCACTGGGGCGCAGCATCTACAAGCGAGGCGCTAAGCCCCTTCGTGTCCGGAGCAAGATTTCTTTTAGGGAACCAAATCGACAGACAAACCTTGACCGCTTTCCTTTTGGAATTGCTACTTCCATTCCAGTCTGTTCGGACACATGATGAAGACAACATGGCAAAGCACGCCACCATCCATGTTCCTATGGCTTCTTTGCTAAAGCCAATTGCCTCAAGCAATTTTTCCACGAGTCAACATATGTCCAGCACTTCTAGGCGTAGCACGTGTGTCCTGATTGTATCACAGATGTTATAGCTTGTTTGGTGGAACATCTTCGCTCCATCATATAAATGAGACAAACTTCAACCAAGCCCTAGTGGCGAATATAGGGCATTTCACCGACAAGAGATGAGATAAAAGCCTCGCGAACATCGGCGGAATTCATCGGAGACTCGCTTTGAACATCATGGCGAACTCAGCGATTCTGAAAGTCACCACGGCACTTGTCGCCTTCTTTGGCGCAGCGCAGAGCAAAGATATCTATGTCTCGCCGTCTGGTACAGGTTCCGGATCGCAAACCGCACCTTATGGTTCGATCCAGTCCGCTGTGAACGCAGCCGCCGCGGGAGACACCATCTTCCTGCATGCTGGTACTTACAAGCCGACTACGAATATTCAGATCACAAAGAGTGGTACCAGGACATCTCCAATCACCCTCCGCTCCTACGAAAAGGAGAAAGTTGTGATTGATGGGGAGGGGCTTCCGGGGTACGCTTACTTCCTCTTTGTGAAAGCGTGCCGATTGTTGACATCAGATTAGCACCCCCTACGGACTTGATGAATCCCTGCCCAACAAGGAGCGAGGAACCTTTCACATCGAGAAGGGCAATTACTGGAAATTCTATAATCTCGAGTATGTCTGTTCATTTGATACGATCATCTCAACAAAAAGCTGACTCAGGCGCAGATTGATCAATGGGCCATACGGCATCTACGCTCGCGATGCTTCGCACAACTACTACGAGTCGATAATAACCCACGACAACTACGAGACTGGATTCCAGCTACAGGGTTCCTCCTCTAACAACACAGTCATCTACTTGGACTCGTACCGCAACCGTGATCCTCGCAAGAACGGCGAAAGTGCCGATGGCTTCGCCTGCAAAGAAGGATCTGGTGAAGGCAACGTCCTCCGCAATGCACGCCTTTGGGACAACGTCGACGATGGTCTCGATCTCTTCCAGTTCGGCTCCGCAGTGACAATGGAAGAGGTCTACGCTTGGGGCAATGGCTTCAACAGATGGAACTTCAAGGAGTTCAACGGCGACGGCAATGGTTTCAAGCTTGGGATCACCGGCAATCCTCCGGCTGATCATATCGTCCGTAACTGCATGGCGTTCAGCAATGCGAAGAAAGGCTTCATTGACAATGGCAATCCCGGAAAGCTCAGAGTTGACCGCAACACCGCATGGAACAATGGCGACGTCGGGTTCAACTTCAGAAGTTCGACATCTTCCTTGACGAATAACATTGCAGCCGTGAACGTTGGCAGCTCGCAGGTCACGTTGGTTTCCTCCGTCAAGGCTTCGGGTAACTCTTGGCAATCTGGTTCGTGGTCTAACAGCTCGTTCGAGAGTGTGGATCCTTCGGTCCTGAAGGGCGCAAGAGGCACTGACGGTCGCGTGAAAGCCAGCGGGTTCCTTATTCCTGTAGGGAAGGATATCGGAGCGACGACGCGTAAGACAATCTGAGCATTTCTACTCCAGCAGTTATTTAGGCTAGACAACTGCTTCAAGCATCTCAGAGTGATGTTTATGGATATCTTGGACTCGCGCACGTGATGCGGAAAAATGTGGCTTCCCCGAATGCAGCTTACCTCCTACAGGGACTGTCGGCTTCGCTAAAGTGGGGAGAGATGGGAAGCCGGCCGTCCAAAAGTGGAGGCAACTGAGTAATGGCGGAGTATATTAGCGTCTTACCGTCTCGGCCAATCTCGTGTCGCTGTTCTTCTTTGACAAGTAACGGCTATTTTCATACCACAATAAATCCTACGACCAATACCAGACCATCCGTGCTGAGCTACAATACACGTCTAATGGACCATGTCATTAGTGGAAACCTGCCTTGAGCGAACACATGAGTGCCAACGCAAAGAACCTCGGAGATTTGAACTTCAGGAACATCCTTGCCAGTATTCCAAATTGTGCTCTCCGAGAGGCGAGCAGGGGTGGTAAATGAGAACAAGCTATGCATGGGTACACGTAGTAGCAAATAATAATGAGAACAGGTTCTCCATGGCCAAAAACGGACCCACGGCCGCACCACCCACAGCCACCTGCAACTGATTTTTCGACTTGATCTGCAACTACTATATTTCGTCAGGGTAGCAGCGCTGCAATCCAGATACGCTTCTGTCTCCCTGTGAAGCCTGGACCATCGAAAGGGGGTGCTTGAGCAGTATAAGTCTGCCCTCTCGCAGGTCTACAATAATGGCTTTCTCAAGTAGGCCTTCGAATAGCCTCTGTCCGTTCGTTTGGAATAACTCCCAGTAAGCAATCCTTCACCCCATCCTTTCGCTTAAATACTAATCGATAAATCCAGCACTCTTTAATCATAATGCGTTTCCAACAATTAATCGGCTCATTAGCAGCCTTCGCCTCCCTCGTTACTGCTGTTGATCTTGATGGCTACGAATATGTCGTCGTCGGATCTGGTGCTGGTGGAGGGTACGTAAACCCATGGATCTACCTCGTGTCATGTCTAACTAATTTACAGTCCTCTTGCTGCTCGTCTTGCCCTCGCTGGCCATAAGACCCTGCTCATCGAAGCTGGAGACGACCAGGGCGACAATGTCAACTACACTGTTCCTGCCTACAATGCCAAGGTCTCGGAGGATCCCAGTCTCGCATGGAACTTCTTCGTCAAGCACTACGAGGATGAGGAACGCCAAGCTCGCGACTTCAAGACCAGCTACGAGACTCCTGATGGCGATATCTACACTGGTCTCAACCCCCCGACTGGGTCTGAGATGAAGGGTACCCTCTATCCTCGCACTGGTACTTTGGGAGGCTGCACAGCCCATAATGCTTTGATCGCGGTTTACCCGCACCGTTCTGGTGCGTAGCTTGTTCAACGTAAGGGAGATTCTTCACTGATATATTCTAGACTTTGACAACATCGCTGAGCTTACCGGTGATGAATCATGGTCCGCCGATAACATGCGCAAGTACTTCACAAAGCTCGAGGACAACCACTACCTGCTCCCTGGCAAGAAGGGCCACGGCTACGAGGGCTGGCTCGGAACATCATATGCCCCCATCGATATCGTGCTCACTGACCCTAAGCTTCTCAGCTTGGTCACCGGCGCCACCTTTGCGCTCGGCAACCAGACCAATGCTGTCGTCAACCTCGAATCCCTTGTCGCTGGCGATGCCAACTCGGCCTCTGCCGACCGTGATAGCCAGCCCTCAATCTTCCAGATCCCCTTGTCAACTGCTGATGGCAAGCGCACTGGTTCCAGAGAATTTGTCGTTGCTGTTCGTGACGCTAAGAACGACAATGGCACAAAGGCTTACCCTCTTGGTGAGTTTCCATTCTACTATTATTCAGAGGACATTCCATCTAATGCGTGAAACAGACGTCAGGACCAACTGCCACGTTACCAAGATCAACTTCGATGAGTCCACGCCTCCTCGCGCCACTGGTGTCGAGTTCCTTGACGGTCAGTACCTGTACAAGGCTAGCCCCAAGAACCGCGGCAATGCTGGTGAAGCTGGATCTGTGACTGCTTCTCGTGAGGTCATCATCTCCGGTGGAACATACAACTCTCCTCAGCTCCTCAAGCTCAGCGGCGTCGGTCCCGCCGACGAGCTAGAGCAGTTTGACATTCCCGTCGTTGTCGACCTTCCCGGTGTCGGCACCAACCTCCAAGACCACTATGAGATCAACGTCCAGGGCAAAGCTCCCTCAGATTTTATCGCACTCGATGGCTGTACTTTCGAAGGCGATGATCAAGACGCATGCCTCAAGCGCTTCAACAACCCTGTCCTCGGCAACCGTGGCATCTATGCCTCCCCTGGTGTCGGCGCCGCCATGTTCTACAAGTCCAGCGTCGCCGAGCGCGATGAGTTCGACGTCTTCGTCTTCGGTGGCCCCGTCAACTTCCGCGGTTACTTCCCTGGCTACAGTTTCAACGCCACCAACGACCACGACTGGTTCACCTGGGCAATCCTCAAGGCTCACCCCCGCAACAACGCAGGAACCATCAAGCTCCGCTCTGCAGACCCTCTTGACACCCCCGAGATCGTCTACAACTACTTCGACACTGGTTTCGGTGACCACGAGAAGGACCTCACTGCCCTCAACGAAGCCGTCGGCCTCGCCCGTGACTCCTTCAAGCGTCAGCTCGTCAAGATCGATGAGGTCCTTCCCGGTGAAGATGTTGTCTCCAAGGAAGACATCTCTCAGTACGCCAAGGACACCGCTTGGGGTCACCACGCCTCATCGACTTGCCCCATCGGCACTGACGATGACAAGATGGCTGTGCTTGATTCAAGCTTCAGGGTCCGTGGCACTGCTGGTCTGCGTGTCGTTGATGCTTCCGTCTTCCCTAAGATTCCTGGTACTTTTACTGCTGTCTCCACCTACATGGTCGCCGAGAAGGCGGCTGATGTTATCTTGGAGCAGCTTAGCCAGGAATAGCCAGCAATAGAAGAAAATACCGCAGCCAATTGAAGAGTCAGGTGGCGCCGTTATGTAGCTATGTAAAAACTTTACCATCCACTGCTCGATCTTTGACATACCTGACTATTGCATCCGCTGCACATGTTTGCAGCCTGAATGGATATCAAACTTTCCTCGTCCTGTAGTCGTGAGTCGATCACCGTGTCCAGAAAACCTTCTCTGGTGAAGATGCCAGACTGGCATTTTCGTGACTGCTTTCTCACCAAGGAATTATCAATTGCATCACGTTGAGTTTGAGTGGGAGCATCATCACAGAGAGAATGACGTTCATTATGGGTTTTCCTTGGCCTTCTTTAGCGATGTGGCAAATATCGAGCGGAGAATAACAGTGAGAAACTGATAAAAGCGTTCTTGTATATTGAGCTTGACTTTGTCCTCCAGCACGGCGAAAAGAAGATGATCAGCAAGCCAAATGCATTATTCTCAGGCCGCTCTGGCAACATGAACCTGTCGAATCTCGGTGTTCGTTCCGTTCGAACGCCGACATTGTTGCTTCTGGTACAAAAATGGCTCGCTTCCGTCGAAGGATTCACGGTGAGGGAGACGTCTTGCGAGTGAATTGTGAGGCTCTCGGCTGCACGTTGCGCAGGAGACGATCAACAGCAAGCTCAACAAGTTTTTGATGGAGAGCACACAGTTGCCGATGAAATGATCAACAGTCCTGTGAAGCGATGGAATGATCGTCAGGCGTTTCACGGAGGCGCCCGTGGATGTTGCCGAGTGTTGGTGGCGCGTGCATGCGGCAAGAAGTTGCAGAGTGTTGGAAGTTCCTAAATGACGTTGATCTCAGGCTGATGTTTGGCTTGCGGCAGATATCAGTCGTTAGCATCTCTCTAGTGTGGTTACAGTTCAAACGCCGTATCTTCAAGCGCTGTTTAGCTTCCGGAAGGATGCGCTACCTCGATCCATAAATCTAAAAGTGCTTGATGTGCGGGCGATGCGGTATGTTAGTCCCACAACAAGGGATTTTACACTCCGATTACTGCGGTCTAGCTCATGGCTTGTGACATCCTCTTGAATCCTACACATCCGCAGTCAGGTCTTGGCTCATGAGTCGTTATATACTAGAGTTTCGAGTCCATCTCCATACTATGATAAGTCCGTACCTCGACCATCACAGCCTCATCCTTGAATCCTTCTCAACAAGAGTCACGGTAGGTGCCGTCCATGGAGCGTTCGAACGACAATCAAGCAACAGCGTGCTGATCTATAAAGCTCTCACATGTCTTCCAAAGTATGTCCCTCAGCACACCACACCTCTCCTAATTCACCCAGATTCCTGTTCCGATACCCACCTACACACCGCAACGATGATGTTCTCCCAGTCCATGCTCACAGCTGGCCTCTCAGTCATGGCTAGCCTCGCCGTCGCGAGCCCCATTCAAGACACAAAGATACATGCTCGCCAAGCTATTCAGAAGCAAGACGCTCCGGCTTATTGCCTGGTCGAAGGCAATGAGCGAGCGGCCTTGCCAGGAGCTTATGTCGACGTTAGCCAAGGTAAGTCATGTTTATACGCTACTTTACACAGGTATACGACTAATCCCGTTTCAAAGACTGCCAGGATGCTGGCCTTGGCAACGAGTGCTGCATGACTTTCCTGGATAATGGTAAAGATGTCGCTTTGACGGATGAAGACATCAAAGACCTGATGGCCGTTATTGCCGCCCAATCGAAAAAGGACGGAAAGTTTAAGACCACCAAGCAAGGCGACTGGACTGCATCCTACGCCGGCATCTTCACCTCCCACGACCTAATCGACAGCCAGCTGCTGCAAGTCTGGTTCCACGTACTCCTAAACGATCTCAACTTGCCTGGCACCGCTGGCTTGGGAGATGTCATCCTCCAAATCCACCAGGGCACTGGCGACATCAGTAACTACATGCGGATCGACCGTGCTCAATTTTAAGATGCCGGAATGGATTTTCGTCTGTGATGATGAATTTCAAAATGGATCACTGCTCGCAAGGGTGTTGTCGCAGTTGGCGACGGAATTGGTGTACTCAACGAGAAGTGAGCGCTTGAGGCTATACAGTCCGACGTCGACGACCTGCACATGGGATAGTAGCTTGCAGCGGCGAAGAAGGGCTATAGTGATCTGTCAGTAGACAATGAAACTTGACCCGTTTTGCAAGTTACAAACGCTCGTTACGGGCAGCTTTCAATTTTCGACGATCGATTCACACCCGCTCGAACTAGTTTCGGGGTTTCAGCAGGATTCGGCAGGATGCGTGCCTCTTATGATCGTGACTTTGACGCAATTCGGGGGTTGTGTTGTGGTATCCCGTTCCCCAATAAAAGACTTCGGTTTCGTTCCCTTCTTCAGGTTGTACATGCTTTCACTCCTTCCCGCCTACTTCGAATAGTGCCAATACAACCATGTGCTCAACGTATCGGTCTGGGCGAAGTTGATCCAGTTCCTGCACGATATTTGCAAGCTTCCCATCTGCATTATCTCGGGCTGCAAGTCAGTGTTCCTTACGTTCTGAATTTTTTCTACTTACAGACAACTGCGCAGTCTTTGACAGTCAGTTTGCCTTCCATCGCTTCATTTTCTCGGCGAAAATTTGAAGGCTGCTTGTGCAGTTGACACTCGTTTGTTTGGTTTTATATAGCTCGAAGGATCGATCTTTGGCAAATCCTTAGAAATTCTCTGAGAACGAATTCGACCTTGTTCATTTTGTAAATCAGGTGCCGGAGTGCCTTCGCGTGGCGTGAGAGCGTCCATGTGGCTGATCACAAGTCGTGACTCGAGACGCTGAGCTATGCTGCACGCATGTCACATGTGTGCAGTTGCCGATTTGCCATCGCATTAGGAAGATTTAGGTGGGTAAGGGCCGTTTCCATTGGTTCAATATGAAGTCGTAAGTATTATCAACTTTCGGTGTGCCTAACACAAGCGAGGTCGTGTAGAGGTCGCCGGGATTATCATGGGGCCTTGTTCCTTCCCAGAGCCCCCCACCTGCTGACTTCTCGTAGAGCCTGGCACTTACCGGAGACAGTTTGGATCTACGGATAGTCCAGCTAGAGAAATTCATTCACTTCTCCTCCGTGGCCGCGAAGGTCACATGTAAGTCATACTTGGGACTGTGCTCGCTGATCTGGCGAAGACGGAAAAGACGCAAACCCCCAACGTCAGAATGCACAACATCGAAGTTTTGCTCTCGCAATATCACCTGTCAGACAAAATGTCAATAGCCTGTCATACCAAATAAAGCGGTGTGTACAATCGCTGCTTCGCCGATAATACCATACCATGATAGCACCATAGTCTTTGGCTATTCGCTAGCATTCGGGTCATGTAACCTCTCATTATCTTCAACATACGGGCCGCCCCACGCGGTTCGCTCGTGGTATTTGATCTCCAGCCAGTCCGTGTTGCCGATACCAAGGTTTACACAGAGAAGCCCGGCATCCCGGGCATCACATCTCGCAACACCGACAACATAGTCGTCCAGATCCTCTCGATGCGTCAAAGCGTTCAGACACACGATCAGAATACCATTCCGGCCCGAATCCTCCTGGTCGGCTACCATGAAGATAGTAGGGTGCATCAGTTCGTCCCCGTTCCGCCTACGGGTGAAGTCCTGGTATACATCAAGCAGGGTGGCGCCTGCGAAATTGTTGGATGCGAGTTGGACGTCTTCTTCAGCGCATTCCTTGTGGAGTTTGGAAAGGACCTGGCTCCGCTGATCTGTGGACAGCGCAGCCGTTGTGTACACCAGAAACGGGCCAAGATTCCAACCATTCCTTGCCGGTGGTGGAGGAGCGTTGAGAGGTAGCGTGTGCTCAAGATTGATGGTCGCATCCATAATTTTGATGTTGAGAACGAGGCGCCAGTGGTGATGAGTTCCAATTTCCAGTTGTTTGAGCAGGGGCGAAAGCGAATTGGAAACTCCTTTTGCCAATCTCATCAGGCGGACTGACTCGCGATATCTGCTGACATCCTGAACACTGACTTGAACATCACGATCCTCTTTGATTCGCACGCTGATACACGATGAGTAACGAAAAAAGTCAACAATGACGGAACATCGTCTTGGATGATGTTGGCCATGATGAGCAGTGCGGAATTCGGGCTGCTACACCTACAGCACCTTCAATCACCTCTGCATTGAGGAGATCTCAATGCCACGTGACTTACCCGAGGTTGCATCTGTAAGATCTTGGCCACGACACTCAAAAACACTTCGTGAGGAGGAAATTCATCCACGCCAAATTAGCCTGAATAAACAACCACACCTCCGCCTTTGACGCCTGGGCAAAGGAACACAAGCACGCTAGCAGACTTGTTCCTGAGCAGATCACCACCAAAACTTCTCCAACCACTGGGGCAAGTCATCAGCAAACATTGGCAAGATCTCGTATACCTCGGTGCTAAGACGGGTCTTCTCATCTTGCCTACGAGACAGCCATGATGACAAGAAGCTTGGAAATGAGCTCGCCTTTGACCATCAGCCTAGGCTTGCGTTGATGATGTAGTGATTTGCCCACAACAACTCCGGCAAGACCATGGACCACGGCGTGTATAAGTAGGATGGACATACCAACCCAGCAAGTGAAAGGGAAAAGCCAGGAGCTTCTCCAGCATCCCGACCTTCACCATGCATTTCTCTGCACTCATGGCGGCCATTGCGGCTTTGCCGACTCTTTCCCTCGCTTCTGCGTCTCCACAGAAGGGTCACAAGAAAGGATCCAAGACTCATCTGACAGTTGACCCTTCGGAGAAACACCAACTGATTGAAGGCTTTGGCATCTCTGGTGCATTCCAGCGTGCCCAGCTCCTCCTCAATGTCACCGAAGAAACGCAGCAAGAGTTGTTCGATCTCATCTTCAGCACGGAGACTGGCGCGGGTTTCAGTATGGTCCGCAATGGTGTCGGGTCCTCCAACTCGTCTTTCAATGACTGGATGAACGTGAGTGCACCACCCCATTAAACCTGGAACAAATCTCTTAACATCCACCTTACAGACCCACCACCCCAACAACCCAGGCTCCCCCGACGCAGAACCCGAATACGTCTGGGACTCCTACGACTCAGGCCAACTCGCCCTCTCCCAAAAAGCAGTCGAATACGGCGTCAAACGCTTCTACGCCAACGCCTGGTCCTCGCCCGGTTTCATGAAAAACAACTCCGACGACGCCAACGGCGGTCTCCTCTGCGGCGTCGAAGGCTCTTTCGAAGAAGGCTCCCACTGCGAGTACGATTGGCGCCAAGCATACGCCGATTACTTCGTCGAGTACATTCGACTCTACGCCTCTCACGGCGTGAACGTCACCGAACTCGGATTCCTCAACGAACCGGACCTGACGACAAGCTACGCATCCATGCGCTCCAACCCGCAGCAAACGGCCGACTTCCTCTCGATCCTCTACGAAACTCTCGAGCGCGAGGGGCTCGGGCACGTGGGGATTGCGTGCTGCGAACACACTGGCTGGGACGAGACGGCGGAGCACATTGCTGCGCTTCAGGAATTGGGGGCGGAGAAGTATCTTTCACACATTACGAGCCATGAGTATACTAGCAATATCTCGTACGCGCTGGATAGCAAGAAACCAGTGTGGCAGAGCGAGTACTGCGATCTTAACGATGAGTGGAACATTGGGTGGGATGGGATTAATCGCGGCGATGGGTACCGGTGGGCGTTTATTTTGCACAAGGCGCTGACGACGGGGAATGTGAATGCTTACTACTGGTACGTCTATTGACAGAAAGGACCCACTCCTCCAACCAGAGACTTCTCCTAACAAAACCTCACAGGTGGCTCGTAGTCCAAGACGAAGCAACAAACGACAACAACAACGAGAAACTCATCCTCGTCGAAGACGGCAGCTACGAAATCTCCAAGCGCCTGTGGTCCTTCGCGCACTTCTCGCGCTTCATCCGCCCGGGCGCCACGCGCATTGAGCTCGGCAGCAAAGGCCCCGAACTGCACAGTTCCGCGTACCAGAACGAAGACGGGAGCTACGTCGTCGTGATTCTGAACCCGGGCTATGAGGAGCAGAAAGTCAGTGTGGATTTTGGGAAGAAGTGTGAGGGGGTGAAGAAGGTGAAGGCGTATTTGACGGATGCGGAGAATGATGTGAGCGAGGTGGAGGTTTCGTGGAGGAGAGGCGTGGCTAGTGCGCAGTTGACGGGGAGGGGGTTGTTGACTTTCAAGGCTTCTTGATAGGAAGTCGAGTTGGAATGCTGGAATGTGCGCGCTGGGGGATCGTAGTGCCGCGTAGACCAGTCGTGAAGACATGCGGGAGCTTCTTGTTTCCTGCAATTGGATGACCGGAGAGAATAAAAGGGGATTGGGATCATAGCAACTCATAAAGTCGTGCAACAACTCGACTCCAAGTGCCTGAACAAATGTGGGACGAGCGTTCCCTGCGCGTTTTGTTGGCAATTGTCGTACTAGATGCGCAGGAAACAAAGAAAGGAAATTAAACCCTCATCTTCACATCGTTCGGTTCTCTTCTTTCCAAAAATTCTTCATTGCCATGTATATGTCATCGTAGCGTTACTTTCATCATATCCTTCTTCACCAAGAACTGGTAGAAACCCAGAAAAACAACCGCTCAAATACTTTTTCCTCCTCCATCATGTCCATGAAACCCCTCTAAATCACACTACCTCTTCTAGGATAAGCGACACCCTCCGTAGCAGCGGCGTCACAGAACCAACTAACGCGCTCACCAGCCTCATTGACCAGACCGCAAGGCAACTGTCTTCCCTCGTCGGTTTCGAAAATGCTCTTGAGAACCTCCTTCTTTCCGGCACCAGTCGCGACGAAAGCGGTGCGAGCGGCGTGCTGGACGACAGGCAGGGAGAGGGTGATGCGCTTGGGAGGCGGCTTGGGGGAGTCCTCGATGCTGAGGACCCAGGCGTCGGTTTCGCGCAGCTGCGGGTAGGAGGGGAAGAGCGAGCAGGTGTGGCCGTCGGGGCCGCAGCCGAGGAGGAGCAGGTCGAAGAGGGGCAGCTTGACGGAGTCGCGGGCGGCGAAGATGGAGACGAGGGTCTTCTCGTAGGCGTCGGCGGCTTCTTGCGGGTTGTCGAGGAGAGTCTCGTCGATGGGGAAGACCTTCGGTTCGCCGAGCTCGGCGGGGATTTTGGCGAGGAGTTCCTCCTTGACGAGCTTGTGGTTGGAGTCCTCGTGGTCGAGAGGGACGCAGCGCTCGTCGGCGTAGAAGATCTCCCACTTGCTGAAGTCGGCGCGGTCGGCTTCGTCGCCGGAGCCGGGGGTGAGGAGGGCTTTGGCGAGGGTTTTGGGCAGGGAGCCGCCGGAGACGGCGACGCGGAAGGTGTTGTGGCGCTTGATGGCTTCGTTCTGGGCGTCGAGGACGTATTTGCGCAGGTTGGGCGCGAGGTCCTTGTCGACGTCGGGGAAGGAGTAGAGGTTGACTGGGCGCGTCATTGTTGTTGTTTGTTCGGTGGTATAGATAAGGGAACCCGAATAAGAGGTGTTGTTGGGGTTTGTCTGGTGTGGGTGTGAGAAGAAAGACGACAGAGGAAGGTATACTTTCTTTTTCCGAAATGGCAAGTCACGTTATTTCTTTGTGAGAAGGAAGTGAAGTCAAAACAGTCAAAGGTGAGGTATCCACCGAGCGAGCAGAGATGGTGGGTGCGTGGGTGGGATGTCACACTCGGAAGAGGAAAAAGATGACTTCATACCTGCCTTTCTCAGCCTCATGCAGACCCGCTCTTGGTATTCCGTCTGTTTCTATGCTTTTGATATTTATAAAACACATTCAAAAATAGATCACTGGGATATACTATTCAATCATACACTCGATATATATCAATGGCTCATGGTATTGTTTCTACTGCCATTCCCTCCCAGCAGCGGGGCACATTCACAGCAAAAATACAAAACAAGAGGGGCATTGCGCGACGCCGGCTGTCAAAATTCCTATCTATCCAATCAACGTCGCTGCCGGGTCTACCGGAGGCATCATATCCGTCATTCCATTTCCGTCACTTCGGAGTCTTCCCCGTCGCCGGAAAACCTTCTTCTTCTTCTTCGCAATTTCACCTGCGACAGCAATATCTCAAAAGGCGGAGAAATAATAAAGACCGAAAAGTCGCATATGCCTGTCGCTTCGTGGGAATACTCTTCCGAAGCGGTTTTGTCTCTCTTCAATCGTGATTGTTCTTCTTCCAAATTGGTGATATCGTTCCATGGGTGCTGCCTCTCGAGATGTAATCCAGCCGATGGCCTCAATCTGACGCTTGCCTCGTAGCTTGGATCACACCCTCAAGCTGATCTTGGACATGTGTGCCCTAGACTGCGTTCGAGAATACATATACTCCGGCAGTGATGTATAGCATTCGCGGTGCGGCGGCCTTGTGAATCGCAAAGAGCCCATCGGATGCTTCTCGGCCGTGCGACCTCGTGCTGCGATATCGCGCGGACTAGACCTCAACTACTCAAGGCAGTATGCTTGGATTGGGGAAACACCTAGCGATTGCAAGCGTCCGTGAATCTGAGCGCGCAGGCAAAGCGCCACTTCACATCCGGTTGAGTGTTGCGGGCGTGCTCAAAACGCAACCGTAAGTCTGAAGGCATCAGCGATTCACCGCCTGCAATCAGATGCCTTGATGCCATTGCCGTCGTTGGCAATGACAGTTCGTGAATCGCGGGAGAAATTTGACATGCCTGATAGAACTTGCGGTTCTTAGCCGTGCTTCTTCCCGAGTCGTGAGAGAAAACCGACAAGGCAAATGTTCTATCAGCCAAAGAATGTTGCCCCTTCAGACGGCAAATCCCAGAACCAAGCAGAGAACAGCAACGCCGTAAGCCTGCAGAGACACGACAACATCACCCGCTCCTGAGGTTCCCGTAGCACTAGCGCCATCTTCCACAGAAGCAGAGCTAGAAGCCTCAGTGGCGTCCGGCAATGAAGTCGAACCCTCTCCAGAGAGAGACGAAGGCGTAGTCATCGCAAAGGTCTGCGTTTCCATCAAAGCTGTGGAAGCCTGGGGGCCGTCCAAAGTTGGAGTTACCAGTCTATCTGGCGCTGCCGTGAGGGATGCCGTGGTCTGTGTTGCTGAGACTTGAGGTTGGGCGTCTTTTGTGGTTGTCTTGGGAGCTTTGGAAGGACCGTTTGGACCGTCTAAGTGTGATCCCGATGTCATCAAGCGTGGAGGGTCGTAGAGGGCGTCTAAGCCGAGGAGACTGCCAAAGGTTAATACAATGGTTCGAGGAAAGCAGTATTTCGTGACTTACCATTTCTCAAAGTCCGGATCCAAAGCTCTCATCTGAGGTGGCACCGCCAATCGAGGGCGGAACTTCTCATCAATGATCGTCGCGCAAAAGCCAAGTTTGCCAGGCGGCTCTCCATTCAGGCTATCTCCATCGCCGAGAGGGCTGCCGCTGTCATCGCAGTTGGCCTGGCACAGATAGGCACTGGCAGGGACCGGGCCCGTCAAGTCGGCGAAGCGAAAAGGGTATGCCGCGTGGGTCATGTGGAAATGATAGCCGCTCACGGAGTAGACGTCTGAGGATGGGACGGGGACCAGGCCATTGCTGTAGGTACCGCCTACTCTGCCGCAGCTGTTTGTGGCGTACAGAGTGTCAAATGAAATGTATGCTCTGTTGGAGTATAGGGTGGTTCCATTGAACACGGTGCTCGGCCCACTGTCGGTCGTGGAAGGGTGACCCGTGTTGATATATTGACAGGGCGCGGTGGCGAATCCAGAGATCGTGTCGTTGTGCGCATGGGTAGGGCCGTACGGACAAATAACAGAAGAAGCCGGCGCAGTCGCACACATATCCCGCGATGTGTCTTCTGTGACAGGGAAATAAAGCAGCTGCACACTTCCGCCGTGAATTGTACATTGACCGCAGGCCTTATCTGACAGGTCTTCCAAGTAGCATCGCGGCATTTCCGGTGAGTCGCCTGGCGGAGCATCCGGATACTTCGACAAAGAAGCTGTATAGCTATTTTGAGCAGAGATATATGAGCTTTGGAGCCAGGCGCAATCTGAAGCCTGCACGCTGCAAGAGGGAGCTGGGCCGGTATAGGTGATCGTCGGCACGTTTATAGTCATTATACTGCCAACATGAGCCGGCGTGAGAGAACCCACGACTCGGACTCGTCCATCGCATAAGCGTGTGGTTGGCGCAACGAAACTGGTAGTAGTCGCCCATGTAGAAACGTAGGGGTCTGTGCCGGTAGGCGTGATGCCGTAGCTTAGCAGAGTATCGTATTCTGCGAATGCCCGGTTACAAGCCACGGCATAAGATGTTCCTGTGTAGATATACCGAGTTAGTAGCGCGCATTCAATCGCGTGGGATTTTTTGGAGACCAAGCTTCACGCACCTGCACCGGTGGCAGCGACTGTCCATGTCGGCGTGCTAAGCAGGGAATGGGATCCACCGTTCGCGTTGGAATGGTTGTGGGAATCCGCTGCAGCCGAAGGAAGGATTGTAACGGCGAAGAAGGACAAAAGAAACGTGAGCAGTGGCGATAGCTGTGTGAGGACGTGAGACTTCGGAGCCATATTGCCGGGTCTACATTGATACATGTACGGTACGTAGATGGAGGATACACAAGCTGCGTCCTTCCCCTTGCATGGATTTCTCCAAAGAGAAAACGTCACAAACCTTGTCAGCCGTTGAGACCTCGGGTACAGATACCGGCGCGAAGCCGTACCCAAACCTTAACCGTGTGTTTGAAGCACTTTCACGCATGAGAAGAGCCATAAAAACTCGCTTGATGTATGCTGAAATGCCCATCAGAGTTGGCGAGGTTGGATATATCCGAAAGTCGGTAAATCACCCAATCCGCCTGAGGCCTGCTCAAGGCTGTGCGGCGACTCTCGGCTCCACTCATCACATTCAATTCTTCCGTCGTCCACTGATCCTTCTTCAGCAACCTTGCTACTATACCGTTCCGGCATGCTCCAACAATCGACGCACATTATTAATCAGCACTGTCTCGGTAGCCGACTCAAATCATCAGCAGTGTTCCTCCGGCTAAGAAGGCACAAGTGATTCCCACCCACATCACGGGCCAGTACTTTGGTGGCCGTTCCTTATACCACTGTTTACCAGGCGCGACGATGGGACAAGATGCCCTGCGCCAGCTGCTTGCGAATAACAAGACGCATACTCCAGCCTCACACGGGATGATTCGATGCTGTCTTCGCGGTGTTCGCCAAGTCTCTAATTTTGGGTAACCACCAACTATACATGCGCCTTTCAGCCTCGCAATATAAATCTCTTGGCTGCATCTCTACACGTAGCCGACGGGATAGTAGTGGTTCTTGCTGGAAGAAACCTGAGACACAGCACTGATATGAGTAGATAGAAAATTGCCACGGACTCAACGCGATCAGTGCCATCTGACTCGATTTATCCGTTTCACAACACTTGTAAATGTACATCTGCGACAGTTGACTTACTGGAGTGAAAGGTAATTGCCCAATTCTGACCCAGACAACCCTATCAAGACCGCCTAGTCCGGAATTGATGGATTACTTCGGCTTGATTCTTTACCGAATCACGGTTAAAGAACCGGGGTTCGCGCCTCGCCACGGAGAGGCTGGATTTCCTTGGAACCTACCAACACCCAGGGCCATGCACAGCAGCCCTTAGCTTGGAGAGCTGAAAGAACTCGCTTTGGACGTCAGCGGGAGCCCTAGAATCGCAACAGGCGAAAGCCTTCACATATGCTCGCGATGCCCTTCGAAGTCAGGGAATACTTTGAGGTTGCTTCGTCCCAGTAACATTCGCTGCAGGCGGTCTGTCTGGTACAATGGCTGCGACTTCGTCTCTTCTTCCATCTTTCACCTTCACAAATGCATCAACGACGACAGCCGCAACGAGCTGTGCTCCATGCTCTTGGCTCATGATAGAGCCCGGATACGCGACATGGTCTCCAGCTAACTCGTCTTTGCCCGCCCTTCGAACAACTCAACTTTACGTCGACCCTAATTATAACACCACTTCTACCTCAGTCTCATGTAACACAGCGGCACTCAGTGCCTACGAGCCAGCCGACTATTACTGGGCCAACGACGACTGTGAGCTGGTAGCCAAGTACCTCGCGTTCGCAGTTGGCACCGAATGGTTTTGGGAGACAGTCACACTCACTGAGACGACCGGGTCCTCCCTTCGAGTTGGCGGACTGATGTCCGCTGGGCCAATTACCACAACAAACGACGATGGCCAATCTACCTGTCTCGGAGCTTGGGCAAGCCGATTCCCAACCATGATGACCTATACCGACCCCATTACGGAGACCATCTCAGGGAGCGGCACATTCTGGTTAATGCCCGATCTTACGAAATACTTCCCTGGAGTCGCAGCTGTCGAGCAATGCACGTTGATCATGCCTGGAGGCTCTCCGGTGGCTTTGACACCAGCCAACGAGATCAAGTTGCCCGTGCTTACTCTCGACTACACACGCACCTCCAGCACGTCGACTCCAAAAACGTCTTCTTCAAGTACCTCCGAGCGAACAACCTCTGGTGAGACAACGACAGCGCGACCGGGCGGTGGCACCAATACCGCCTTGCCCACAAGAACGTCTACAACTCAGACCACGCCTACTTCTTCTATTTCGACGGAAGATTCGCCTCCATCTTCAGGACCGCAACCAACAAATGCTCAGCCCTCGCCTTCCAACAACCCTCCTGACCAACCCCAGGAAAGTCAAGAGAGCGATAGAGATCCGCCTGCTTCGACACGCCCCGACGACTCGCCCCCAAATTCCACACCTGATCAGCCACGGCCTTCCAACAACCCTGCTGAGCCTTCTCAGGGAAACCAAGACAACGAAACAGATTCGCCTACCACGACACGCGTAAGCGCATCCTCCCCAGGTTCCCCGGATCCTCCAAACCAGAGCGCAGAAAACAGCCCTTCGCCTAGCGACGGACCGTCAACAGTACCGTCTATAAATCTTCCCCGACCGAGCGCAGCGATCTCCAATGACGGGAACGAAGACAATGGCGAACCTAGCGGAACCAATCAGGGCCAAACTACTGCTGGCAATCCCGCGCAGCAGAGTGATAGCGACCCAACGGCGACAGACTCACCCTCAAACGACAGCCCAATCAACCCAGCAGGGCAGAATGGCGCCGGCTCTAGTTCGAACGCAGTGCAGCCCGGAACGCCAGCAGACACCACCCAAGCAAATGCTGGCGCCGTGCAGCCCACAGATGCCGGAGCTTCGAGTCGGATCATACCCGTAATCAGCACCGACCAGCCAGTGGTGTTTCTACCAGAAAGCGGATCCGGAGTGGTAGTAGGCGCATCTACCATCATCAGCGCAGGCGGACAACCAGCCGCCGCTGCAGGCACAGCATTTTCCGTCTTACCCTCTTCTCACGGCGTCGTTGCGATTGCAAACGGCGTAAGCAGCACACTAGCTGCTGCCTCGTTCTCTCCAGTGGTAGGTGGTGTTGCCATTGCTCCCGTTGGCGTTGATTCTTCAAACCCCCCAGGGTACATTGTGGATGAGCTGCAGATTACAGCTGGCGGTGCTGCAGCCACCGTTTCTGGCACCACCTTCTCTGCCCTGCCATCCGGATCTGGCGTTCTCGTTGTTGCTGATGGAAGTTCCGAAACTCTGACGGGATCCTCGCTGGCTGAGTATGGCATCGGTGCCTCTTCTGAGGGTGCCACAGAGTATCGACTCCCAGGCCAAACTCTCACTCCAGGTGGCTCAGCAGCGACTATACAAGGAACAATTTTCTCTGCCCTGCCTACCGGATCCGGTGTTCTTATCGTTGCAGATGGACAGTCGCAGATCGTGACCGGGTCCTCGCTTTCTGACTACGGGATCGCAACCTCTCCAAGCGTTGCGGCAGGATATCAGGTTGAAGACCAAACTCTCACACCAGGCGGCGCGGCAGCTACCATCCAAGGCTTAACATACTCCGCCTTGCCAGGTTCAAGTGGCATCCTTGTCGAAGCGGACGGCCTGACAACAACTCTCGACGCCTCCGAAGCCACGAGAATCGCCTCGCCCTCTAGCATCAACGCCGTGCAAAGCATCAGCAACGGCTACGTTCTCGAAGGCAGCCTCACGTTAACAGTAAGCGGGTCAGCAACAACAATCTCCGGCACCGTCTACTCCGCTCTCCCATCGGGAGCAGGCGTTCTGGCCGTTGCAGTACCGGATGACGAAGACCAATTCGCTCCCTTCATCGAGCAAGGGATCTCAGGCGAATCGAACGACGACAGAGAAGCCGAGCGCTACGTGATTGGAGGCAACGTCACTGTCACTGTAGGAGAATCGGCGGTTACTGTGGCCGGTACCGTATATTCGGCCTCGCCTTCTGGGTCGGGTGTTGTCGCTGTGGCAGACGGGCGAACGACGACAAGAGGAGCGAGCACCACTCGGCAGGAGACGGGACCTGATGCTACGGATGTACCGGATGGTGATAATGATGATGTTGTAGCGCTCTGGACGGGAGGTGCATCTTCGGTGTTGAAACATGCTGATTTCTGGACTCTGGCTGGTTTGCATGCGCTTGCTGTGCTCATGGGGCTTGTCGTGCTCTAATAAGATACATGGTAGAGACTATCGAGTGGAAGATCCAAGGATATATAATGTGTGTGTACTTTGAGAGACCTCAGGCAAAAAGACTCCATCAATAACTTATCATGGTAAACGGAGAATCCTGGCAAGTGAGCTTGTGGAAAACATCCATGACCAGGTTTATACTATGATATCGCTCTTCACGAAATTTTCCACGCTTTGTTTGGAAACAGTGATTTGGACGATTTTTATTTCCGTTCTACAGAAAGAATTAAAAGAATAAAACAGAATATAGAAAGATAACATACAATTTTTCTTGCACCAAGATGTATCAAGAGATGCGTCCTTGGACTGGTCATGGACATTGGGTAATCTTAATGATTCACCTCCAAACAGTGCACGCAAGTGCCTTCGCGGTAACGCGTCGCGTTTGGGGCATCCTCGTCCAGCCGTCTTGTGTTATCGGAGAAGTCTCACGTGGTCCCTGGGGTAGTATCATCGTCCCATGTCGCGTTTTTTGCTCCTATAGCTGTTGCCAGAGCTTTTACGCATAAATGGCGGGGCATCTTGAAACGTATAGGAAGCGTTTGCGTAAAGCTATATAATGAATTGTAGCAACCCTCAGACATCGATCTCACATGAGATCAGCCCGGTTCTGTAGTGTAGGGGTATCACAGTACGTTGTGGATCTGAGCAATCAGAAGACAACGTCCGTACTAACCCGTGTTCGAATCACGGCAGAGCCAAGCTCTTGAGCCATACTTTTTTTTTTGTCTTCCTTTACTTTGATTCTTTGTCACTCTGGATCAATACAATTTTTGGAATACTTTATGAACGCTCCGGCCAAAATGGAATGAACATGTCTCGAGTCTTCTTACAGAGACGTATCCTCAGGTTCTGCGGCTTGGGGTGGAGGGCTTTGTGATGGATAAGTCATATAGGTAATTTTACCTCAGTTGGAACTTTTTGATTGGCCATATACATCTAGGGTCGGAAGGCAATATTTGATACTTTGTCGCCATATCATCCTCAAGTTAAACACTCATAAATTCACCCTACTCAGTATCAATGCGTCCACAACAATCCAAAGTCCTCGGTACGTTCAAATGGCACTTTCGGCCCAAAACTAAAAGAACAAGGCGACTGCAGCCGTCACACTTGGTTTCTCTAGAGCAACATGGCAAGTAGGCACGCTATGCGGACGGGCGGGGTACTCGCACGCGAGCTCAGCGGGGCAGGGAATAAAGATAATGGTCCTGGGATGATCAAGAGGATGGAGGATGCGGGGAAGCGTTGGTCAAAAGAGGCATGAAAAAGACGATCACGAATTCAGCGATTCAGGTCACAACGTGATCCATGGATCGTCATGAAACGGCTCGTCAGATGTGCATTTCGGATATCCAGTACCTCTATGGATGTGAGGTCATGGGGTCTTCGATTTTGGCATCTCCGGAATGCCATTGCGATTTGACATGGACTTTGTTAGAAGCACGATGCGGAGAGATTTTCGGCGGGGTGTTTTGGTGTTCGATCACATGGTATGGCTTTACTTTGGGACTTGACGTCAATTGTTTGGGGATAGCTGATCGTCGCGTTTGTATGTTCAAAGATGCTGCGGAACAAAGTTGCTATTCAAAGGGCTGATGCGTATTCTCGTAAATTCGTAAGGACAAGAAAGAAAAGATCGTTTCCTCCGTGTAATGTATCCCAAGAAATGCTCAGTTGGGAGCATTCTTCAAGGTCCATTTCCCAAAAAAGTTCAACACCGCAGGTGTGAAATCCACATTCCCACAATCTCCCTTGGAAGGCCAGCAGTGCCCAGCCGGCTCGTACAAGTGGTAGTGCGTGACTACATTGACCCAATCTCCGCATGAGAAAGTCTGGATATGGTATTGGTCTTTGGTGGAACGGGACGAAGGTGCTCCCGTACCACAGTTGCGCTCGCCCCAGTACCTGACCCAATCGCCAATGGCTGGGAGTGATCCACCAAGGCCATCTCCGCCCTCGTATGGGATAGTGGTATCCCCGTCGCCGTGAGACTCCAAGATCGCGCGCTTCTTACTGCACGAGGACTTGGAAGTATCGGCGTATAGAGCGGCGGCGGCCATTGCGAAGGCGGCGAATTGGTCGCCGGTGTCAGAGCAGGCGAGGACGTTGACGAAGCCGCCGCCATTGCTCATGCCGGATGCGTATACATGATCCGTATCGATGCAATAGTTTGTCTTGAAGTGGTTAAGAAGATCTGAGACGAATTTGACGTCGTCTACATCTTGGTTGGAGTAGCCGGCGCCCTGCCAGGCTGCGCCTTCGCTGCCAACCGTGGCTTGAGGGTAGACAATAACATACTGCGATGCATCACTGTAGTCGTTGTACTTGGATGTCGTCCTCTGGCTCTCCGGGGTGCCGCCGCGGCCATGCTAGATAATAGTTAGTCCGAGATGCTGTCATTGTAAAGTACAAAGTACAACGAGCACATGAGGTATCCCCGCGGCTTGATGAACATTGACTTGGTGTCAATCCCTGCGTATGATGAGAGACTAGGGATACATACTGCAAAGATTATTGTTAGCAGGAGTTACAGAAGGGTGCTTTTCTTAGACGTTAAAGCTTACCGAAGTCGAAAATCAGGGAGTATGGTTTGTTGGAGTTGTAGTTCGATGGAACCTTGAACAGTAGTCAGACGCAAGCACTCCAGCATTGGCTTCCGCTACGTACCTGGACCTTATACGAACGATCCCTTCCTCCAGACTTGATTGTGAACGGGCCATTGAAGCCCGACGTGCGAGACTTCCCACATCCTTCTGAAGCAGAGCGGATGTCAAGGACGGGCGCCGCAGTGGCCGAGGCCGTGAGCAGAGCGAATGATGCGAGGTACTTGAACATGGTGAATCGCGTTGCGTTCGGGAATCTTGGATGTGAGACTTCGAGGGGAAACAAGAACATGTCACAGCGTACCTACCTTCTTATAAGGTATCGCAAGTCCCCTTCGCCTCAATCCCTCATCCTCCTGCCTTTTTCAGCCGACAATCACATTTCGTCTTCAGTGCATGCCTTGTGATGGCCGACAGACAGCTAATGCAAAAAACGGCAAAGCTCTTCATTCGCTGACATGTGTGACAAACGAAGATCCCGTGTGTCCACGAACCGGAAGAGAGAGCAGCAAAGTACTGCGGTATCAAGGTACGTCAGGGACAGCCGCATGTGATGCAACGTGGCGGCCTTGACAAAGGCATATATGCGTGCGAGACGTGCTAAGGCAGACATAACGCATGCGTCAAAAAGAATGTCCGGTGCAGATGACGGAGGGAGTAAGACAGATCATCGTTTCAGGCCGGCGAGAACACAAGAAGACTGTGTGGCAGTGTGTTTGAGGTGTGTGAGCCAGCGCTGGTTGTTCTTCAGCCGTTGTAGACTTTTACTTTAAAAAAAAGCCTCCGATGGCATTCCATTCGCAGATCAACAGCTTTGTGGGAATCCTAGCGCGGGAAGTGAAGTGCGAATAGCAACCCAGCCCCGAACAATGCCCAGAGATCAGCTGCTTCCAGAATTGGAAGCTTGTGGTCACTCGCAGGAGGATCGCATGTGTAGAATTTGGGATCATCCCTCCCTCGGTCGCTGGCACCAGTCTGCGGTCATCTGGGGCTGTAATTTGGCGCTGATGCACTTCCGAGACCTTCTATCCGGCTTGTGATCATCTTTTTCTCCCGAGCTACTGTGAAGTGCTGCCGTCTTTTGCCGTTTACGCCGGTTACCGGGAGGGGTCTGCTGTCCATGGCGATCCGATGTTAGTGTGGCCATGACGGAGATGCTTTGTTGCCACCAGAGGTCTCGCGTGTGGCTCACTACGAGATTGGCAGCAGCAAGGGTGTTTTCGCAGGTTACCATAGACATTAATGCTGTGAAAGGTATGTCACACGCGACTGGAAGACGGCAAGGTGCGTCATACAGAGGTAGAATGCCGAAGTGTGGTTAGAACATGCTTCCAGGTGCCAGCCAGGTGGCGCCTGAGTTTGCAAGGTTCCCCACTCCACCCCGCCTCTCCCCTACGTCTGAGGGATCAAGGGACAACAACATGGTAAAGTCTTTTAGAAAATATACTCAGCACCACGGGAGACTGGTAGCGAGCCATCACGTGAATAATGGGGGAATTATAACTCAGGGCCAGTCAGTAGACTTTTTCGCCTAGGTCCAAGTCTGAATTGGGAACTCGACAGTGCTCCACGATA
This sequence comes from Cladosporium sp. MBC 237, assembly GCA_030772445.1. Lineage (NCBI taxonomy): Eukaryota > Fungi > Ascomycota > Dothideomycetes > Cladosporiales > Cladosporiaceae > Cladosporium > Cladosporium sp. MBC 237. Next base: position 45,593 of record JAPHCH010000071.1, read on the forward strand.
TCATAGGTTCTCTAATATCAATGACATGGTTTGTGACACATGAATTTGCCGAGTAGCCGTGCTGAGATATTGAAGAAATAGTTATACAATTGGGCTAGACCTCATCGGGACCGGACCTCATAGGCATGTAGAAGTTCGTGGCATGTCAACATTACGAAGTGACCATGCAAACGCTTGACCTAGTTACAAAACCAACGTTTCAACAAGGCATGAATGATAGCATTAGGAAGTTCAATATCCTCCTATCCCGCTTTGATCAAAAGTAGCCCTTCCTTGAGACAGCTTTCGTACTGGCATCAGAGGCGTCGGCATCGTCTTCGCTGTCTTCATTATCGCCCGTTGCATTGTTTGCTCGCGCTTCCAAAAGTATTCGCAGGCATTCCATGCGATTTCTGGTCCGGGCGATGTGGATCGCAGAATGATAGACTTTTGCGCCCGCCTCGAGAAAGAGTTTTACAAGTCTCACTCTCCCTCGAGCGCATGCTGGAGCCAAGGCATGTCGAACACTGGCTCCGGCGTCCAAAAGCGCCTTAGCAATCTCGAAGCGAACTTGATCGGCATCGCCATCGAATCCAGGTGGATTGTCCGCTCCTGCCAGCTCACGTAGGATTTTGTTCCGACGGAAGGCCTGATCAAATTGGACTCCGCGGTCCAACAATAGCATCACTGTGTCGTATCTTAGGTTCACAGCAGCAATCGACAAGGCTCGCTGCCTCAACTGATCCCTTTTACACACAGTACGATCGAGTAGTAGCTCCAAGACATCTCCCATGCCCAGCCCAGCTGACAGGAACAAAGCTTGAACGACAACAATCTGAAATGCCAGATCCGTTGTTCGAACGTGGAAGAGTTGCACAACATCCACCGACTCAACATTCGCCGCGGCCTGGATGATTGGCGATGGCCTCGCCAGGAGATCAACAACATCGGAATTCTTTGTCGTGGCGCCGATTACTTCCGCCGTAGCGCCAAAAGTTTTGCGCATAGCAAGCTTCAAAAAGTCGGTCAAGTCCATAGGGCTGTCAAAGAGCCCGACGGGCATTCCGTTTGACGTTCCGGACGCAAAGGACATGCATTGTCGAGCGATCGAGTAGCACAACAGGGTCGCACAGTCAAAAAGACTTTGTAAAGAGACCCAATAGAGATCAGATGTCAACCAAAGGTCAGCGAATCGTCTCAAACTAGCCTAGGAAAGATTTCCTCCGACAAGCGCCATTTCCAGGTGGTGGATAGTGCTGGTCACAACGTAAGACACGAGTGGAAACTCTGCATCGAGATCGTGTATCGAGTTCAACTCGAAATATGACAGGCACCACCGTGCAAGCCTTTCGTGGCTGATTGATGCAAAATCACCCATGAGGCTCTGATCCATCTTGATCAAACCAGTTTGGAGTAGATATTCACGGAGCGATTCGTGGATAAGATGAGTGCCTTCGGCGCTGCATTCAACTAGCCCTCTTGAGCTGGTGATGATAAAATTGTGCATTCCATGAACACTGATCTCGCCTTGACTCCAGATGCCAGTCTTCAATTCCCCCATGCTGACCATGACAGCGAAGTAGAGTTCTTTGGCGCTCATTGAATACCGGGCAAAGAGAACCCATTGAAGCATCGGCAAGAGATACTTGTCTCCCTTCTGTAAAATCTCGCCAAAAAGGGCCTGGAGACTATCGGGAACTTCGCGAAGCCGAGAAAGCAGCTGGGAACGTGTGGCGCCTGTGTCCGACATTTTGTTGAGAATTTGCACAGTCAGTACAGCCCACAGGAAGACGCCATCGCTTCGAGCATTGGTCGATTGAAGAATATCCTTGCCGAGAGATTCTTCGACTCGCAGCGTGCTGGCCATATACTGCGAAATATCATCTCGGTGCCTCGTTTGCTCGTCAAGATTTACTGGCCGATGATGTGGAATGGTGAAGTTCGGGTAATGCCTGCTGGCGAAACATATGAGGAAATTGATATGCTGCGATACAGACAGAGCTCTTAGCTCTTCCATATGATTCAGCACAAACCGAATGTCGTCTTCTTCGGATTCGTCAAGGGCATCAATGTAGCAAACCAAGCTCTTCTCTTTGGGCAGCGCAATCAGTATCTCGCGCAAATAGTTCTGGAGAGTCGGAACTGGCCAGCCGTCCCGTTTGATATTGATGGAGACATGGGAGGCGATTTCCGAAGGTAGGCGCGCAAGGCTCGAACAAATTTGGTGCAGTAGAGAACGATACATTCCTTCGGTGGATTTTGCTGTGCCATGCCCACGCGCATTGAAGAAGAATGAGGCAACAATGCTATTCGGGAAGTCTTGGGAGGCTTGCTTCCACGCAAGCTTGATCATTGTCGATTTCCCAGCGCCAGGCTTGCCCTTGATCCAGAGAAAGCGGCGAAGGGACTGGCTATGCAGAGCAGTTCGCCATCCGATATACTCCTCAGAGTCAAAGAGCCATTGGCAAGTCTGTCCGTGTGGTGGGCTAACATTGGCCAATCGTGTGTTCATGTGTGGGAATGCAAGTGCTTGGAGTAGATTAATCTGCTGGTCGTTGTCATATGTGGTTGCTTCAGATCCCACACCGGTGTAGTTGATTTGCCGCTCAATATATAAGTCCCCAAGATGTGCGCGAGCTGATCCTTGGTTGACAATGTAGCGGTAGTTATGCCCACGCCGACCGCGGTTTCCAGGTTTCCCGTCTCCACTCTCTTCAGAGCAGTCTTGGATGGACACACCTTCGTCGTTTTGTCGTGTTCCGGAATCGTAGTGTCCACGATCACGACACTTAGTTCGCACGTATGCTCCATCCTCCGATGGAGCCTCCTCAGTCGCAAGATTGCTGCGCGATCGCTTAGCTGAGTTGCTGGATCCGGAGTGGTAATATGAAGCTCGTACATACCCTTCATCTTCCGACTGAGCTTCTACTAGCGGGCGCCCATGGCTTGTTCGTCGCGTCGCTTTGCGAGGCCCTGGACTCGACGATGATGCTGGCTGTGCATCTCGTGAGAAACTAAACTCCGCAGTACGGATGGGGAGGCGTTTCTCGCTTCGTGATGACATCTTCATGACTTTTGAGAAGTAAACAAGTTGATCTGCAGCATCAGATGCGAATGATCAAGCGTCTCAGAGAAGGTTGTCAGACTGCCCGTTTCGCTGTCTAAAGCTGAAGAGCTCTCCGATTTTAGCCTAGCGTCTGCCTGGATCCCTTTAACCTATAGAAGTTGCAGATACCGTGGGCTGCATGCACTCCGCCTGAAGGATTTATCTGGTGATCCACAGAGTTGCCTCAATGCGATATCTTTGTAGTTGGCCACGGGAGTGTGACGTTGAGGTATACTTGCATCTAGTTTACCGACATGTTACTCATTATAAACAATAATTCCAATCCGAGGTTGCCGGGCATTTGCTAATGACGACAATCGGCCAAAAAGTAGTCGCAAATTGGTGTGCAGAGTGGGTTCGCTGCTCGACGATTAGCACGTGAAGATTTACTTGATAGAGATGCACACTCACGCCTGATCTCAAGACTCTTCTATAAAATCTGCATCACCACTGCAATGCGATATAGGGCAGAATTGTAATGACGATAGTGCTGCTTTCGCTGCTTGATCGTCGCCAGGCCAAAATCAGTCGCTTTGATTTATGTTACATTCAATTTATCTTACAGCATTTTCGATCCAGCAAATATCCAGCCACCTACCACGGCTTCCACCATGACTTGCCTTCGCCACCGCTCTTCGCCTCTGACGCATCCTTCAAAGCGGCGAATTGTGCATCCTGCTCTTGCTCCTTTGCTTTTCTCCTCTCCTCCCGTACTTTGTCTCTTCTCGCTTCCCGGGCCTTCTTCTCCATGTCCTTTCTGCTCAAGATCTCCATAGCACGGGTCATGCCCTCCTTTTCCATCTGGCGCTTGTACTGGCAGTATTGGTACATGCCGACGGAGCCAATAATCCACGCGCCGACCGCCCAGTTGCAGGCGCTCCAAACTTTGGCTGAAAGAAAGTCATGTTAGCTATGGGCTTTGTTTGATTGATGTTATCCAGCTCTTGCGCAGAGACATACCTCCAAAGAGTGCCCTCACACCTCCAATGCCAAAACCAGATCCAATACCCGTCATCAACGAGTCCCGCACACAGGGCTTCCTGTGAATCTGCGAGAAATCTTCCAGCTTGATTGACTCAATCGCGTCGCCCAGGCCGACATCTTTTGTTTGTCCACCCGCGGTGTTCTCAGTGCCACCTGCCAGAAGGTTGGCATTCTGCGGTGGCTGATAGTTTTGTGCTTTGCCGTCTTGCCATTGTGTGCCAGTGAAAGCTTTCTGGGATGGATCGACGGTGAGAGCCTCACGACTGAGGTCTTCTTTGATTGCTGAATTCCGTGTGTCGTCGGCCATTTTTGTATAGTTGGTGTAGGTTGTAACTATGATTTTACGATCGTCCGAGAGTACTGATGTCAGTCAACTAGAACTTTGGGATTGTTGATGCCTGAAGTCTAAGACACTCCATGCCACCAAAGATGGAGCTAGCTTGAGCCAATTTACGCGCTCCGCGTTGTTTCGCGTCTCGCTTGCTTTGTGTTTCTCGAAGCCGCATCACTTACGCTCCAACTCCTGCATTTCGTCTCGTTGCGCCCACACTCACCAATTGATGTTTACATGATACCCACACCGCATTTTCTTTCTAATTGGACACACTGGGTGAGCGACATGCTCAACTAAACTATACCACACTCAATAGGCCCCAGATCGGCCGGTAAATCCACGACAAGATGCCCGTCAAGAGGAACGAGGGCAAGAGCCGCTTCAGCAAAACTAGCACACTACACTCAGGAGGCCGAAGAACCAAGACAATCGATGCTGGCTCATTACGATCCACAGAAGCGACTGCACAAAATGAGCGCCTGGAGGCGACACGATTCGCTCACAAAATCGACCAAAACCAGGGCTTCGAGCGCTTCGAAGCAGGCAAGAAGCGCGCAGGATGGTTGATCAACATGCACAGTACGAGCTTGGAAGATTCAAAGATACCCGGAGGTCGCGCAGCTGTCGACTACTACTTCATTGACGACGATGGGGGTACGTTTAAGGCGAGTGTGGAGTACCACCCCTACTTCATGATCGCTGTCAAGAAGGGCAAGGAGGCAGAAGTTGAAGAATGGATCAAGAGGAGCTGTGAAGGACTGGTGAAATCAGTGGACAAGCTGGAGAAGGAGGACCTCAAGATGCCGAACCATTTGCTTGGATACCGGCGACAATTCCTCAAGCTTAGTTTCGTCAACGTCACAGATCTCCTGGCAGTTCGCAGAATGGTTGCCCCTATCGCGGAGAAGAACAAGAGCAAGGTTTCTGCAATGGACATGTACGCCGAGGTTGCAAGCGCCAACGCTGGGTTTGATCTGTTCGACGAGGATGCGGAAATGGACCGGAGACCAACAGCTCTTGCTGATGCGAGCGACTACATTGTGGACATCCGAGAATACGACGTGCCCTACCACGTCCGAGTCGCTATCGATCTGGACATTCGAATAGGAAAGTGGTACAATGTTGAGCCAAAGAACGGCCGGATAACACTCACCTGCATCGAAGAACGCCTCCAACGTGCGGACCCTGTGGTTCTGGCTTTCGATATCGAAACCACCAAACTGCCGCTCAAATTTCCCGACTCGTCGATAGATCAGGTCATGATGATTTCTTTCATGGTTGATGGACAAGGTTTCCTCATCACAAATCGAGAGATCGTTAGCGAGGATATCCAGGACTTCGATTACACACCCAAACCGGAGTTTGAAGGACCTTTCGTTATCTTCAATGAAGAGAATGAGGAAGCTGTCATTGAACGGTTCTTCGCTTTCGTCAAAGAAGCTAAGCCCACCATTATCGCAACCTACAACGGTGACTTCTTCGATTGGCCGTTCGTCGAAGCTCGAGCTAGCGTTCACGGCATCGATATGTACGCAGAGATTGGCTTCCGGAAGAACAGCGACGACATCTACCAGTCGACACACTGCGCCCATATGGATGCTTTCGCCTGGGTTACCCGTGACAGTTATCTCCCTCAAGGTTCAAGAGGTCTAAAAGCAGTCACTGTCGCAAAGCTTGGTTACGACCCCGATGAGCTGGACCCCGAGCTGATGACGCCCTACGCCGCTGAGCGACCACAGGTTCTGGCGGAATATTCGGTGTCAGATGCTGTCGCAACTTACTACCTGTACATGAAATACGTCCATCCCTTCATCTTTTCGCTCTGCACGATCATTCCGTTCGGTCCAGACGATGTGCTGCGTAAGGGTACGGGCACACTTTGCGAGACTTTGTTGATGGTACAAGCATACCAGAAGGAGATCATTCTGCCCAACAAATACGTGCAGCCCCGGGAAGCCTTTTGGGAAGGTCATCTGCTGGAGTCAGAGACCTACGTCGGCGGTCACGTCGAAAGTATCGAGGCTGGTGTCTTCCGCAGTGACATCCCTTGTAACTTTGCTGTTGATCCTACTGCCATCGATGAACTGCTCAACGATTTGGACGATGCACTCAAGTTCAGCATCACAGTGGAAGAGAAGAAGTCGATGGACGACATTGAGAACTACGAAGAGACCAAAGCACAGATCGTGGATCGATTGACGCAATTGAAGAACACCCCCAATCGCAACGAGCGCCCTTCAATTTACCATTTGGATGTCGCATCTATGTATCCAAACATCATGACGACAAATCGACTTCAGCCCGACAGTATGATCGATGAGTCTGTTTGTGCTGCCTGCGACTTCAATCGCCCCGGAAAGACTTGCGACAGGCGCATGCCATGGGCATGGCGAGGTGAATTCTTACCAGCGAAGCGTGACGAATACAACATGATTCGACACGCTCTGGAAAATGAAAAGTTTCCTGCGAAATACGCCGGTGGCATCTCGCGTGCATTCCAGGACCTGAGTTTGGATGAGCAAACCAGCCATGTCAAGAAGCGTTTGACGGACTATAGTAAGAAGATCTACCACAAGATTCACGACGCCAAGACCATTGAACGAGAGGCCATCATCTGCCAGCGAGAGAACCCCTTCTACATTGATACGGTCAAAGACTTCCGAGACAGACGATACGATTACAAAGGAAAGCAAAAAGTCTGGAAGAATAAAACCTCAGACCTCGAGAAGGGTGGCGCCAGCCAAGTTGAGGTCGAAGAAGCAAAGAAGATGATCGTGCTTTTCGACTCCTTACAGCTGGCTCACAAGGTCATTCTAAATTCCTTCTACGGCTACGTTATGCGCAAGGGTTCAAGATGGTACTCCCTCGAAATGGCTGGTGTCACCTGTCTGACAGGCGCTCGCATCATTCAGATGGCTCGTCAGATTGTCGAGCGCATTGGCCGCCCGTTGGAGCTTGATACTGATGGTATCTGGTGTATCCTACCAGCAACATTCCCGGAGAACTTTACCTTCAAATTGAAGAACGGCAAGAAGCTCACAGTCGCATATCCTTGTGTTATGTTGAACCACCTGGTACATAGGAACTTCACGAATCACCAGTACCAAACCCTAGTGGACAAGAACACCTTCAGATACGACACCCACAGCGACAACACCATTTTCTTCGAAGTGGACGGACCTTACAAGGCCATGGTTCTGCCAACATCGAAGGAAGAGGACAAGAATTTGAAGAAACGTTACGCGGTGTTCAACGACGACGGTTCGCTTGCTGAGTTGAAAGGTTTTGAGATCAAACGACGAGGTGAGCTTAAGCTCATCAAGATCTTCCAGCAACAGATCTTCAAATTCTTCCTGGATGGCTCAACATTAGCTGATGTCTACGGCTCTGTTGCGAAGGTTGCTAATAAGTGGCTCGACGTACTCTACGACCGTGGCTCGACTCTGGTCGACGAAGAGCTGATCGAGCTTATTTGCGAGAACAAGAGTATGACCAAAACTCTGGAAGAGTACGGTGCTCAGAAGTCTACTGCTATTACCACTGCCAAGCGCCTGGCCGAGTTCTTGGGTGATCAAATGATTAAGGACAAAGGCTTAAACTGCAAATATATTATTGCGTCCCGACCACGCAATTCACCTGTCACCGATCGGGCTATTCCTGTCACCATTTTCTCGGCTGAAGAATCTGTCAAGCGCCATTACCTCCGCAAATGGCTGAGGGAGGATCCCGGTGACATGGATCCAAGGACGGTTATCGACTGGGATTACTATTTGGAGCGCCTGAGCTCGCAGATTCAGAAGCTCATCACCATCCCGGCTGCCTACCAGAAGGTGAGCAATCCAGTGCCTCGCGTGCCACATCCGGATTGGTTGAACCGCAGGATCAGAACCAAAGAGGATGTCATGAAGCAGAAGAAGATGACGGATCTGTTCACGAAGAAGCCACTTGAAGAGCTCAATGCGAACAGCGTGAACCCCAGAGCAACGGGTGGCGACCTCGAAGACTTTGGCACCATGGCAATGTCCAAGATCAGACCCGCAATGGCGGCGAAGAGACCAAGTGCACAAAAGCGGAAGGAGCGTGAAAACGAGGCTGCTCCGGTTGTCAATCCGTACGACGCTCTTCCCGCTATCATGCCAAACATCTCGACAGATTACAAGGGCTGGCTGAAATACCAGAAACAAAAGTGGAAGATCCAGAAAGCAGCTCGTCAGCGTCGTCGACAGCTCTTTGGTGAGAAGCGACAAGATGCAACCGACGCCATTGGCACATTCTTCCGGCAGCAAGCCGAGCTGGTCTACACGGCTGACTGGCAAGTTCTTCAACTACGCGAGACTGAGACTCCTGGTGAAGTTCGCGCTTTTGTTCTCATTGACCAGAAGGTACACCAGCTTAAGGTCATTGTTCCTCGACAAGTCTTCCTCAACTTGAAAGAGGATGACATGCCTGATGTGTCAGTCGATGGCGTTGAAGCTGAGAAAGTCACAAACTGGACACTGCCAAACGGCCATGCCTCGAAGCACCTCTTCAAGCTTACAATGAGCGAGCAGACCTATGTTCAAGAAAGCGAGAAGCTTTCAATGTTGTTCACTCACCACAGTGTTGAAGGTGTTTACGAGACCCAGGTTCCGCTAAACCTTCGCGCTATGCTTGACCTAGGCTGCTCTTGCACCTTCGACGAAACTCAGCGTGGTGTCCTTGGCAGAGGATTGGAACAGGGATTCGATCTCTCGTCTCTACGTACCGTACCGCCAAAGAAGCCATACATGAGGAACGCCAACATGAGCTACCTCGCCCTCTACCACATCAGCGCCGGAGAGCGACAAATCTATGCCTTGATCTCCTCAACAAAGCAAGAGGCACAGATCATTGTCCTAAACCGTGCGAGGAGCGAACAAGGCATGCCGAACGTGGACCGCATCTACGAAGAGTGTCTCGAAAAGATCCTAGAACAGGCTCGACTCGAGGAAGCAGAGGGCAGGCCGTGGCAATCTACGATCGAGTACCAGGAAACTCTGCATTTCAAGACGGCCCAAGTCACGACTCAACGGCGAGCATACCAGGAGATTGCAGACGCCATCAAGAAACTCCAGAAGGAGGAGACCCGACCGGTTATGCTTGTCGTACAGTCGCCTACAGCGCAGATGCTCGTGCAGGATGTACCACAGCTGCAAACCATGCCGATGCTACAGCTTCGCAACGAAGAGACGGATAGGCAATTACCTCCGCTCGGCTGGCAGTCGTTCGTCGCCAAGAGACTGGTAAACCACTACCTTGAACTGGGTTCAGCGGTTGAACAGCTTGTTGCATTCTCACGTTACGGCAATGTTCCATTATGCAACCTGGAACGCGACGACCCTCGTTTCCTCATCGACATTGCATACGCCAGACGCCTACGGAAAGAACGGGTGGTGCTGTGGTGGTCTGAGAATGCACGTCCAGATCACGCTGGCCATGAGAAGGACGACGTGCTCGGCGGCATGGAGGTGGTTGAAATGCCTGCTGTGAACAATCCAGGCACTTACTCGTCTGTGTGCATTGACCTGTCTGTCAAGAACTTGGCTATCAACACAATCTTGTGCGCTGCGGTCCTGAACGATACCGATGGCGCCGACCCCATCGGTGTCTCTGGCGCCGGTGCACAGGAAGACGCTCTTGATGAGTCTGCGCAAAACTTCCACTCTGAGAATGCATTTGCGACCGCAGGCATCAACGCTCTTCGAGAGATGGTTCGCACATGGTGGCAAGAAGCTTGCGTTGACAAGGGCAACAAGATGGCAGACATTCTGGTGCAACACCTCGTCCGCTGGGTTGAGAGCCCGAGTTCTCACCTCTTCGATCGTAACTTGCACTACTATGTGCAGATGATGTCCCGCAAAGCATTCCAACAACTGATGGGCGAGTTCCGCAGAGTTGGTTCGCACATCGTCTTTGCCAACGCTGGAAGATTGATGTTGCAGACGTCAAAGGCTGAAGTTGGCAACGCCTATGCTTACAGTCAATACATTTTAAAGACGATTCGCACGAAACCGGCCTTCCACTTCTTGGATCTCGACATCACGGAGTATTGGGATTATCTCGCCTGGTACGACGAGTTCAACTACGGTGGAAAGGGCTGCGCACAAGTCGTTGAAGCGGAAAACCAGCAACTTGATATGGTCATGCACTGGCAGATGGCGACTTTCCTGCCACCAATCTTGCAGCCAGCTTTCAACGACAGAGTCGTGGAGTATATCGAGCTGATGCATCAGCGAAAACACTCAGCTGGTATTGTCAATGGTACGCCTCGACCGACCCAACTGCCCATACACGCATCGGTTTTCAATTCCGAGAAAGACGACCAAATTGTGCCTGGTACTGCCCTCGACAAAACTTTCTCAAAGCCATTGAAGAAGGAAGTTGCAGCTCTCATTCGTCGCCAGCGCAATGAGTCGATGCACGATGAGCTCGCACAAGACTGGGTCTTTCCCAAGCTTGCCGGATCACACCTGAAGCAGTCGAATCCCGTACTTGAGCTGGTGAAGAGCATCATGCAAGTTCTCAGTCTTGACAAGACGATCACGTTGGAGGCACGCCTCCTTCGCAAAGAGCTTCTCCAGATGTTCGAGATCCGCGAGTTCAGCGCTGAGGGTGCTTTCACAAACCCCAGCTCGACACTGTCATTGAAGCAATTCAGCTGCCCAGAATGCTGCGTACCTCGCGACATCGACCTTTGCCGTGACAGCGATCTCATGCCCGCAGACGCTCAACAGCCAGTGTTGGCGCCTGTTTGCGACAACTGCGGCGCTGTATTCGATCGCCTCGCTGTTGAAGAGAAGCTTTTGGGCGAGGTACAGAAGATGGCCGTCCAATGGATGACGCAAGATCTCAAATGCGTCAAGTGTGCGAAGCTACGCACAAACGAGTACATGGATCACTGCGGATGTGCAGGCGAATGGACTGTCACTGTGAAAAAGGAGGATTTGGTGAAGGTATTGAGAAATTTCGAAGCGGTTGCGGAGTTCTACGGTTTGAGGATGTTGGGGAGCGTGGTGGAGGCTGCTTTGGGCGTGTTGTGATTCTTTTCATTTTCGTTGATTTTGTCGCCGTTGCAGGCATAGCGTTGGCGTTTCGGATTTGAGGAAACTTTTTTTTTCGATGGAATCGCGAATATCCACGGAGTATGTACTAGGCCAACTCGACGTTCCATTTTGAACCCGTCTCAAAAATCATGATTTCAATCACTTGCGCACATGCCTCCTAATCTTTTTCGTGCTGCTCTAGACTCTCCGCACGGCATTGGCCACGAGTGCAAGATGATCAAGATGACCTAGTCACATTTTCTTCTCATACCACCGACGATATCCAAAATCTAATAATAATCACGATAACATCCAAAAAGCCCTTTTCAGCCTTACCCGTTCGCTTGCCAACGCCATCCCGCACGCTCCGCTCTAAGCGCTGCTGATCCAGGATCTTGGCCAACTTCCGCGCTCTAGCGGGAGGTGGGTCTTCCTTTTTCTCAGCCTTATCAACAACCTCTGTGGAGAAAAAGGACGGACTGGTACACCCGCGATCCTCAAGAGACACCTTGATGTCCGTAAGGCTGACGTGGCTAAGTGCTGGTTCGTCGTTTGATGGCCGAGTGCCGGGTTGGGGGATGGATATCCCGGCATTCTTTTCTCATGTGTCTGTGCCTTGTTATGTGCCGTTTGGGTTTGGTAGGTGTATCGTTTCTTGGGTGTTACTTGGACTTGTCTGGGCAGTGGTATTGTCGATCTCGACGAGTGAATAATCAACCTTGGGTGCCTCACACCACTTGTAACAGATTGATATATGGGCAACCCAACAATCGATGGGCTGCGACTACCCTTTGATGGTGCTCGAAACATCTCGTGGCGTAGGAGTATTACGTCGATACCGCAACCTCCCCTTGGCAGTGGAGAAGTTGGTTCCCCTTACCCGTGGCGCGTTTTTCCTGGTGTTAAGCTCGGGCTCGGCGGTTATAGCGGACAGAGAACACCTCAAAGTACTACCGTACTACATTCTCTACCCGTGCCGTCTGCTCAAACTGACTCTGCCAGGAAACTTATCAAGCGGCGGAAACGCACGCTACCAGGACTCACAAGTACTCACCTCAATGTGATTCTGCTACCGCTTGGCTCGCTACCTTCCCACATGGCCATGATATCGATGGAGAACAGCAAACATGGCGCCTTTCACGACTTCCGATGTCCGACAGCAGGCGTCGGCTTTCAAGCACCACTTCAGCGGCTTCACTTGGAGGCTTTGGTATGCCGTGGCGCTGTTCGGTATGATGGGCGTTTCCAGGGGTGAGTGGTTAACGCGTCAAAGCCATCACGAGATTTTTGCTGACTGTGGAACTGGCGATAGGCATTGAAGAGGCTTTGGTCGCCACGATGGTGGTGCAAGAGTCTTTTATTAGAGATTTTGGTCTGAGCGACATGACCGCAAGCCATAGAGCCGACATCACGGGCAACGTGGTCGCCATGTCGCAACTCGGCTGCATCGCGGGTGCATTGTCGTAAGTTCTTGCCTCATGGCAGCAGTCATAGGATATGCAACGCTGACAGAGTCGGCACTCACAGGGTTTTTATCATTGGTGATCGCCTAGGAAGACTATGGTGGAGCCGTCTGATGTGTTCCATTTGGCTTCTTGGAATTCTGGTATACACCACGAGCGTTGGCAATCTCGGACAGATGTACGGAGGGAAATTTGTTGTCGGTCTCGGACTTGGTCAGATTTCTATCATTGCCCCGGCATATCTTGCGGTAAGTTAGCAGCCATGGCACGCACGTTCGCTCTTAGGTTGCATTGATGACTGACAACGGCACAGGAATGCTCTCACATCCAGAACAGGGGTAAGTTACTTGCTGCATCTAAAGCTCCGCATCCCCCTTCAGTTCTGCTGGTGAAGACGGCAATTCCTTGGATTACTCTTCTGCCTTCCGAGCGATGAACACTTTGGTACTGACTACATTCTAGGATTTGCCATTGCCACTTTTGGTGGGAGCGAGTACTTTGGTGCCATCATTGGCTACTTCGCCGGCTATGGCGCAACTGTGAATGTCTCCGACGGATCATCAAGACAATGGGTACGTCTTCACTCCTGATTCGCAGATGTCTCCCGGAAGAATCTTTTGTTGACATAGGGACAGAAACTGCCTCAAATCTCGCAAGGAATTTTCGCAGCACTTTTCCTAATCATGCTCACATTCAGCGTAGAATCGCCGCGCCTCCTGGTAAAGAAAGGCAAATTCGCCGATGCGCACAAGGCGCTCTCGAAACTTCGAGGCAAAGAATCTGACCACCAAGATGTGGTGCAAGAGATCAAAGGAATCGAAACACAGCTACAAGTGGAAAAAGAGTCTCAAACCGGCGTCATTGCTTCGCTGACAGCTTTGGTCTCGACAAGGAAGGGTATTGACAGACTTACCATCGCTTGCCTGGCGCATATCTTGCAAGTCTGGTCTGGTGCTTCCAGCATCACCGTCTATGCTCCCCAGTACTTCGAAATCTTGGGAGTGACGGACCAGAACGAGAGACTCCTGTACACTGGAATCATCGGCGTCGTCAAGCTCGCAGCAGCCGCTTGCTGCGCTCTTTTCGCCGTCGACCAGCTCGGACGAAGGCGTACCTTGACAATCGGCATCTCAGTGCAGGCCTTCTCGATCATCTACATTGCGGCAGTGCTTGCAGTCGTCCCCGAACTCGCAGAAGGGGCAGTCTCGGGCCCCGATGACAGACGCGTCGGAACCAGCGCTATAGTCTTCATGTACCTCTGCGGCGCGGGCTATGCTTTCGGATGGAATACTCTTTCGTTCGTCATTCCCAGCGAGATTTTCACGCTCCAGACTCGAACGGTCGGAACAGCGCTGGTCATGATCATTCACTATGCCAGCCGCTACGGCGTGCAGAAAGTTGTTCCCTTGATGCTGCTGCCCAGCTCCATGGGCCCGTCCGGCACATTCTGGTTCTTTTCCGCCATCACGCTCATCGGGCTGATCTGGGTCTGGGCCTGGCTGCCAGAGACGGGTAGCGTTCCGCTCGAGAAGGCTGCGTTCATGATGGACCCGGATGCGGTGGACGACCCATGGGGAGACGGCCAGCCGGGAGACGTCAGCCGCAAGATGGGTGAATTGCAGCCGAAAGACGGCCCCACGAAACTTGGGGATCTGCCCACTGGTTCTGATGGTCCTAACCCTGACCGTGTCAGGGCAAGGAGGGAGAAGAGCGAGAGCAAGAATAGCAAGCAGAAGAAGGCGGTGTGGTAAGGGATGTGCTGCGGACAGGACTGTGTGGAAAGATTGTGGAGACGGTCGGAAGACTACATCATAGTCTGGCAAAGACAAGAGTGGGCATTGGGAGCGACTTCCTACCAGGAGTTGATCCGGACTACTATGCCGGTCAAATCCCAGATTGGCTGCGTTTCACCGCAAGAAAACAAAAAGACCTATCAAGTCTCAAACGTTTGGCGAGCAAGTAGAGACTCTACCACCAGACTTTTCGACTTAGACAAGAAATACCAAAATTATCAGATAGCTCGAAAACAGCCGCAGGTCGTTGATTTCGTCCTGTGCTTTGTGGTCACCTCCATCTCACGCTGATCAGTTTCACTTCACGAAAGAAATTTGTCTTTGACGCTCGTGCTTATGCTGGTATAACGAACGATCAGCCACGTGCATGACACTTCAGTTTCGCCCACATTGTAGCAAACAAGATGCAAGTCTCAGTCTGATTTGAAACCTTGATATCTCAAAGCACTTTTTTCGACGTATCAACTATATGATAGAGATGCCCCCTTCGCAATAGGGTGAAAGATACTCGTCGCAAGCATCGCCCTTCTATCATGACAAAAGGGCCACACAACCTCCCCAACGAGCTAGTGGACAGGGTCGCGAATGAACTTGAACCAGAAGATTTCTTCAACCTCCGTCTCGCATCCCAATACCTCAAAACCCGCTCTCAGTACTCTTTCTTGAAAACATTCTTCTCACATCGCACCTTCAACCTCAAAGAGTCCCAAGTGCTAGAGGCAATATCCCGCGAAGCAGAACTTGCGGCAGCACTGCAGTCCTTGACGATGATATGTCGACACGAAGCATCTGGTATCAACCATATCGACCTGATCGCAATTTCGTATCGTATTTCCACCATCTTTGAAAGCACCAGAGCGACTAAAAATACTGTCGAGACTACCGAATCTGAGATCTGTCGAATTCTTGCCAATGCCAGATGATGATGAGCAGGCCCTCTCGCCTGCGAATATCACCAGCAGTTTCCCCGCGGTGATGGCCACTCTCACGGCGAATTCGATCAAGCCCAAAAAGATCTGGATGTGTAATCAGCTGCCGGCACTCACTAATGTGGGAGTTGTTGACCTTGCAAGTCTGAGTTGGATGAGCTCGGCTTAAGCATCATGGTCGGTTTTCCCAGTAGTACTATCAGGAAACAGATCAGCTTGTGAGTGCAGATTACACAATCCGAGGAGGAGATCTATTGACAGTTGATCACAGACTATTCAATATTGGACGGCAGTTCTCGCAATGCATCCCACATCTCCGATCTTTGACTCACCGTCACCTTACCTTCGACAATCGATCCCCTGCCGTCCCAGTCCTGCACTGCCTGAACGCAATCCCAGAGTCACCTCCCGCACTGAAGAGCTTCCAACTCGACAGATACATGTCATACGACGCAGACTTCGTAGGTTTCATCCGCAGACACGAGGCGACACTCGAGAATCTTGCTCTTTCGAATCTGGAAATCTTCGGGGGCCTGGCCAGATATCCGAATACGAAAGATTTTCTCAATCCTGTTCTCAATTGCCCTCGATTGGAAACTGTGAATCTGGATCGAATGACGAAACATGGCATGGGGTTTGTGGAGTTCGCAAAGATGCAGCTGGCTTGGTCGAAGGTTGATAGCAAGGGCTTATGGACGCTTGAGCAGGTGGAAGATACCGTCTTTACTCTATATCGAGTGCATACAAAGACTGACTGAGATCTTTGGGGCGAAAGACCAAAAGGTCTGAGGAGTAGTTGGTGCACTTGGTCAATGTCATTGCCACTCTCATGGTGCAAAGGCATTAGGTCGTAGGGATGGAAGAGGGAAGCAAGATGCACGGAAGTAGGCATTCGGTTGTGAAAGTGAATGAACAAGAAGATAAGGCCTCGATCTTCAGGTTCTTCGGAGTAATCAAAAAGCAATCTATCTCCAACATCTACTTTCAACCAACATTATTGAGTGGCGCAGGTTGAAGATGCTACTATTTATAGAGCAGAGCGTTAAGGAAGGACTTGCTTTCCCCCAGACTCCCCTCGATCCGCCCCCCAAACCGAACGAACCTAAGCCCTTGAATTGTCTTGGATCTTCGTCCATCTTTAAAACATACATATATTTTGACCGCCTTGTTGCCTTTTACTACTATCACTGAGGCCACGGTCCAACAAACGATCCTTCTCGTCAGCATTGTGCGGAGTACATGCACAGCAGCGAGAGCGAGGTAGTCTCAGCCGCGTCAGCTACTCCAACCCAACCGCGTTCTGCCCACTTCCCAGCCTTGTCTTGCTATTTTCTCAAGCATACTGTCGCACACATAGAGGACTTGCACGTGGACCTGGGACTTTGTTAATCTCCAGACCTGGGAGCAGATGTACTGGAGCACAAGACGCGGCGCATAGGTGTCGAAGCACCATGTTGTTGCCTGTCGAAGCGCGCCGAGGCGCTGTCTTGACACGCCGCGCGGAGAATGGCAGCAGGATTACCACGGTGACTGCTGTAAGAGAACACGCAATACACTAACATCCAAATCGCATACTGACTTTCGCATAGATCGTTGTAGCCGTAGCAATCGCATTCTCGGTCGCGTTTCTAACATACCTTGCCCTCAAATCGATCCGCGTACGAAACGAGAATCCCAAATACATCCCGACTCAGTACCTGAAAGAAAAATGGAGACGATGGCAGCCCGTGGGGCTTACAGGTAGTAAGGGCAACTACTCGTCTCGCTTGCAGCAGGATACCAGCTATGCGCCTGCATTACACCGACGAGGCGAGCACGGGAGCGCAAGGGAGAGTGCGCAGCTTGGAGACCTTGCGCGGGATGGAGCAAACGCGGATGGAAATGGGGCGGCTGTGGAACGTAACACCAGTGTGAGGTCGGTTATGACTTTGCCTGCGTATTCCAAGTCTGTGAGGGACAATGAGCGCGTTTTGGCGCGCGAAGGTGAAAGAGGAGGTGTTGATACTGTGGTCGAGGCGCCCGAGACTGCGGAGGAGGAAGAGGAGAGGAGGGAGGAAGAGATGGAAAGTTTGTATCAGATCAGAGTGCAGCGACGACGGGAAGCCACAGAGCGTGAAGAACGACGCCAGGCCCGCAGAGAGGCGAGGGAAAGACAGGACTACGCAGCTCTTGCGGCAATGCGACAGGAGAGCATATGGCGAGCAGAGCAGAGAAGGGCCGGACTTGGAACATCAGCTGCTTTGATCGCGGAGCATAGGGAATCCTCTCGAGAGCGACGAGTAAGCAGTGTGTCTTACGCCGATCTTGGTGTTGCGCGCCACGATGGAACCAGACTGCGCGCAAATTCGAACGACTCTGACAACCGACCACTCCTGGATTCTGCCGCAAGCATATCCGACAGCACCATCCGGCCAAACACCAGCGATTCGCTGGGAGTTCATCAGCGAGGCCGGTCAAGCACATCAGCTTTGTCGGCCATGTCTGGTTCTGATATCTCAGATGACGAGATGGATCTACCGCCCTTCGGACGCTCCGGAGACGATTTTGAAGTAGTCAACATGAGCAGAAGCGAATCACACAGCCCCTCACGCTTGCCAGGACACAATCGCAGCCGAACCAACAGCGCTGTTGCGCCACCTCTAACCGTAGACACAGCAGACCTCGGCGAATCCCGAATACCACTATACCAACCACCAGCGTACGACGAAGGCTTCGAAGAAGCACCTCCATACACCTCGCCCATCGAACAACGCGTCACCAGCTTCCAGCGACCAGAAACCGAGTCTCCACGACCAGTTTCCGCGAGCGGTGCACCCATGCTCCCTGCAATCGGGCGGCTCCCTAGTATTCGCATCGCCGAAGCAACTCCTATAGAGCCCCGGAGGCCCATGGACTTCCCTTCGAGCGTTCAAGAGAACAGTCAAGAGAGGGAAGGCTGATTGAATCCGACGATCTACCACTACCACCTTTTAATCATTTTTGCCACCAAGTTTGGAGCGTTCTGGCGTAGCGTTAAGATTTCACACGCAGATTATGTACATAGTGTCACGGCCGCAATCGTACTTGAATCCCCCTGCTCGATCAGCCTGCTAGATCGTAGTTCGTGGTCTCGCGCTGTGATCCATGTAGAGTACTAAGGGAGTCGCTTGGCTCGTTGCCGTCTTAGCCAAATAAGCCGACAATCCCCTCGCCTTAGCGAACTTGATTCAACTCTTGACTCTAGATTTGTGGGACTTCGAGGCCCGTAAGGCTACGAGTAGTGCACATGCGGGTGGGGAAAGATAGCAACATTCAATAATGCGTTGAAGTGGTTGTTTGATTCGAACACGTGCAACGTTTGATTGGCGTCGAGCCACGAACTTCTTCACTCCCAGCAAGGCCCGCTTGCGCTTGCTTGGGGGCTCCTCAACTTTCACCCTCTCGCACTAACAACCGAGTTGCATACAGAACCAGTGAGAGTCGAAAATGCAGCCCTCATAGTATCACCGAGCTCGCGACCACGTGCTTGCCTGGATGAACGAGTTTTTCCGCCGGCTGCGAGGGCAGCAACGCCATAAATATGCCCCGGTTCGCCAGGCTCAGGACGATGGGGAGTTTTCGAGAGTCCAGGAAGGGAGCAAGCCGAGGAGTGCGAATATTTGGACGAGGAAACATATTGGGCTTTTGATCATGGTTGGGATTCTTGGAACTGTTGTTGGTCTTTTAGGTATTGGGTATGTACCTTATGCTGTTTGAGTGGAAAGATCGCTGTTCACTATCTCCTATTCGGTTACTGACATTGGGAACAGCTCTCCAAGAGGTCCCGAACCTTCAAAATCTTGCGACTCTGTTTTTGAAGGTTATTCATGCCAGCCGGAGGTCTCGCATTACTTTGGACAGTATTCGGGCTTCTATTCTGTCCCCTCCGAGATCTCGGCCGACATCCCTCGCGGTTGTAGTGTTTCGTTCGCTCAGCTTCTGTCTAGACACGGAGCTCGCGATCCTACGGTATGTGGCTTTGATGTCCGTGGTTGAAATAACGGCATGGACTGACTTTCATTGCAGGAATCGAAGACCAAGCTATACAAGGAGGTGGTTCAGCAGGTCCACTCGAATGTCGACGACTTCACAGGGCCTTATGCCTTCCTGAGCGACTACGAGTACACACTAGGCGCCGATGAACTCACGCACTTTGGCCAACAGCAAATGATTAATTCTGGTATCAAGTTCTATCAGAGATATCACGAGCTCGCGGCCAAGATCACTCCGTTTGTGCGCTCTGCTGGTCAAGCTCGTGTTGTGGAGTCCGCGCAAAACTGGACCCAAGGCTACCACGCCGCAAAATCAATCGACAGACGTGCTAGACACCGCAAGGACGATTCTTTCCCTTATGAGATCCTGGAGATCCCCGAAAATGAGGGTCTTAACAACACGCTGAACCACGAGATTTGCACAGAGTTCGAAGATGGCCCGTACGACGATATTGCTGATGATGCTCAAGCCGCATGGGCAGATATCTTCGCTGTACCCATTCGGGATCGTTTGAATGGCGATATGCCAGGTGCAAATTTGTCGACGATCCAGACTATTTACTTCATGGATCTGTGTCCTTTCAATACTGTTGCTTCACCGACGGGTGCTCTCAGCGAGTTCTGCGCGCTGTTTAGTGAGGAAGAGTGGCACCAGTACAACTACTATATGGTGAGTAGCATTTTTGCAAATTCGCAGCCCCAAAACAACACTGACCATGATAGACCCTCAATAAATACTACGGCTACTCTCACGGCAACCCACTCGCACCCACTCAAGGCGTCGGTTTCACGAATGAGCTGATAGCTCGCCTGACAAACAAGCCCGTCGAAGACCACACAACCACCAACAGCACCCTCGACAGCAACGATGAAACCTTCCCCTTCGGCCGCAAGCTATACGCAGACTTCACGCACGACAACGACATGACCGCCATCTTCTCAGCCATAGGCCTCTACAACATCAGCGTCCCGCTCCCCACGGACCATGTAGTCGAAGCCGAAGAAGCAGGCGGTTACAGCGCATCATGGACCGCTTCCTTCGCCAGCAGAGCATACTTCGAAAAGCTGCAGTGCCACGGCGAGTCCGAAGAGTTCGTCCGCATCATCGTCAACGATCGCGTTCAGCCGCTGGAACAGTGTGGTGGCGACAAATTGGGCCGCTGCAAGCTGAGCGCATTCGTTGAAAGCCAGAGCTTCGCGCGGTCGGGAGGGCTGTGGGATCAGTGCTACTTGTGAATAGTATAGCTAGGATTGCTGCCCCATGTAGGAAAATGCTCAGCTCGTCGATTATTGGCAGGAAAAGTCTAGATTGTCATGTTTGCTTATTTGCTTACGGCTCGGCGTGATGGAGGTTTGTGCTGTTCTGGATGGCACGCCTTCTCGCCTGATGAAAGTGCGGGGTGTGTGTGGCTAGGAGTGGGGTTTGGGTGAGTGAAGTGGAGTTTGTTTTCCGAGACCGAGAGACGAAACGTTATAAAGTCGAAAGAACCTCGTTTGGAAATCGGAGGGGTTGCTTTTCGCTTTGAGAAAGATTGCCAAGATTTACTTGCTGGAAACAAGACAACCTTCGCTGTGAAAACATTACAATCAATTCAAGCAAAAATGGTCAACGCGAAAGCGCAAGAAGCCGTCCAAAAGTCCCTCGACAGCGTGACGGGCGACAAATCCACGGGCGTGGCAGGTCTAGTCTTTGTCGCAGTCGACAAGAATGGCGATGAGATTGCCGCGAGCGCGTCTGGCAAGAAAGGCCTCAATTCCAAGGAAGACATGAGTCTGGACACGGTATTCTGGATTGCATCCTGCACCAAGATCCTCGCCACGATCGCTTGTTTGCAGGCTGTCGAGCAGGGGACTTTGAGTCTGGATGATCACAAGCAGGTCTATGAACTTGTGCCGGAGTTGGAGAGGGTTAAGGTTTTGCAGGAGGATGGGACTTTGGTTGATAAGAAGAGGGATATCACGTTGAGGATGTTGCTTTCGCATACCGCTGGTTTTGGCTACGAATTGTAAGAGACTCATGGGTGCACGACCAAGAAGACGCTTTACTGACATGACTTCTGCAGTTTCAACCCAAAACTGAGGGACTACGGTCGACCTGCGGGCTTTGACGTGTTCCACGCCGATGAGCGCGACATTTTGAGAATGCCCTTGGTCAACCAGCCAGGCGAGAAATGGGAATACGGCGTCAATATCGACTGGGCGGGCATTGTGCTCGAGCGCGCGACAGGTTCCAAGTTGAACGATATCATCCAGAAGGGCATCATTGAGCCGCTGGGTCTCAAGAATGTCACCATGATTCCTACACCGGAGATGAAGAAGAATCTGGCAACGATGCACCAGCGCTGGCCAGGCGATGCCAGCAAGATCGAAGAGCGCGATCACGTCTACCGCGAACCCGTCATTGCCGAGACGGCCGAGGAACAGAAGCGATTGTTCAACAGCGGTGGCGCTGGAGTGTTTGCTCAGCCGAAGCAATATGTGCAAGTCCTGGCGGCACTGCTAAATGATGGCAAGAGCCCCAAGAACGGCGCGCAGATTCTCAAGCCCGAGACGGTCAATCTCATGTGGGAGAATCAGATCCCCGAGCATCCTAACTTTGCCAGAGATGGGTTGCGGGATGCGAAACCTGAGATCACGAATCCGGCGCCCGAGATGTATCCTCAGGAAGGTGAGTGCAGCAATTCAACATCGATGTGCCCAAGAACACCATAGGTAGCTAACCAGAAATCTCACAGGTAACCCACCTCAAGGCTGGGGACTGAGCATGTTCATCACGCACGAGCCAGGCGTCACTGGCAGAGGAAGGAACACGGGATGGTGGGCTGGTATTGCCAATTTGTTCTGGTGGTGTGATCGTGAGAAGGGTGTTGCTGGCATGATTGCCAGTCAAGTCATGCCTTTTGGTGACCCGCATGTGATGGGTCAGTGGTTTGCCTGCGAGGGAGCGGTATATGCGTCTTTGGCTTGAGTGGGTTGCTTTTTCCGCGTGTTTGATTATAGCGTTATGTTTTAGCTAGTCAGTATTGACTGCCAAATGAAATGTGGCTGTTCAGAATTATTATCGCCAGAGTCAGCGAGTCTGGTCAGCATGTGAAATGTTAGGCCAACGAAGTTCAGTTGCTGCTCGCGTCACAGCGCGGGACCATCCGCGACCGACAGCTCGTTCGCTCGCCCTCTCTCGCTCACAAGCCAACATTCCAAACCGCGCGACATCTCCTCTTGCATCCTTTATTCTCCCTACACCAACCCACCAACCCACCAACCCATTCACTCTTCCGCCGCGCAACCGGACCTCTCTCTATACTGACGGGTCCATTGGTACAACCACATCTCACATCCCGCCATCATGTCCACGGCAGACTTTCTCAACCAGGACTTTGGCGACGAATCTGAGGAAGACTTCAACCCGGAGCCCGAGAAGGATTCCGACGATGAAGGCGATGCCAAACAGACCGTGAACGGCGACGATGACGAGGACGAATCTCCACAACGTGCGCGCAATGCACAGCCCCGAGATGATGGGCTGAAGGAAGAAGCCGAGGACGGCGAGGGCGAGGAGGAAGAAGAGGGCGGCGAGGAAGAAGAGGAAGATGATGAAGAAGATGAGGAGGAAGATGAGGAAGACGAGGATGAAGACGATGTATGAATACTTGCCTCCTCGAATGAAACAGTGGATATACTAATGCGGTAATAGGGTGCACCCTCGCGTAAGCGTCGGCGAAAGCAGAAGCGCAACCAGTTCATCGATGTCGAAGCCGAAGTCGATGAGGAGGATGAGGAAGAGCCTGAGGAGGACGAAGATCTTCCTGGCGAGGAAATGCATCCTGACGATTTGCAAGAACTCCCTCCAGGCGCCGACCGCGATGACCGCAAGCACCGAGAGCTCGACCGTCAACGCGACATGCAGATGCACCTTGATGCCGAAGAGGAGGCCGCGAGACTGAAAGAAAGATACGGTCGCCAGGGCCGCTCAGGAGGCGGAGCTGGTGCGATCATCGACCAGAGACTACTACTTCCCACCATCGACGACCCTCGCATTTGGCGCCTGAAGTGCAGACCTGGAAAGGAGCGCGAGATTGTTCAAAATATCACACAGCGCATTTTCGACCGCGCCAGCACACGCGATCCCGTCCGGATTATCTCGGCTTTCTTCAGAGAGGGCGCCATGAGCGGTAATCTTTACGTGGAAGCGCGCCGACAGGAGGATATTCAGCCAGCTCTGGAGAACATCTCAAATATTTTCTTCGGCACGAAGCCCATGATGCTGCCACTCGACGAAATGTCCGACTTGCTTCGCATCAAGAAGACCAAGCAACTGGAGCCTGGCATGTACGTTCGCATCAAGCGCGGCCTGTACGCTGGAGATCTAGGTCAGATCGATGAGGTGGAGGCCAACAATGTCAACATGACCGTCAGACTTGTGCCCCGTCTCGACTATGGTCTTACCGAAGATGTCAATGCGCCTGGTCAAGACAACAAGCGCAAGCGTCCTGTTACCACCCGCCCACCGGCGAAGCTTTTCAGTGAAGCTGAGGCAAGAAAGAGACACAGCAGATACCTGACGAGAGTGCAAGGCCTAAGCAACAACAACTTTAACTATCAAGGCAAGGAATACATCGGCGGTTTCCTCGTGGATACTTTCAGGATCAACAATTTGCAGACGGAGGATGTCAACCCTACTCTTGAGGAAGTCACAAAGTTCACTGCAAGCACCGAAGAGGGAGGAGAAGGTTTGGATCTGACTGCCTTGGCAGCAACACTCAAGTCCAACGCCGGTGCTGTCTTCCAGCCCGGTGACAATGTGGAACTCTTCCGTGGCGAGCAGAAGGGCGTTGGAGGTCGCGCTGTCAAGGTGTACAGCGATCTTGTCACAATCCGTGTTACAGAGGGACCTCTACGTGGTCAGACGATCGAAGCGCCAGTGCAGGACTTGCGCAAGAAGTTCAGGGAAGGTGACCATGTCAAGGTCATCGGCGGCAGCAAATTCCAAGACGAAGTCGGAATGGTTGTTCGTATCAGGGACGACAAGGTGACCATCCTGACGGACTCGAATCAGACTGAGGTCATCGTCTTTAGTAAGGACTTGCGCGAAGCATCGGACTCTGGTGGCACCATTGGCACAACGCCATACTCTCTCTTCGACCTGGTACAAATCGATGCATCCACTGTTGGTTGCGTTGTTAAGGTTGACCGTGAAAGCGTTCGTGTGCTGGACCAGGACGGCTCAGTACGCCAAATGCTTCCAAGCAACATCTCCACCAAGATCGAGCGTCGTCAGAACGCCATTGCCACCGACCGTGATGGCAACGAGATCAAGCACGACGACCAGATCAAGGAGTTTGGTGGTGAGCAGAAGATTGGACACGTGATCCACCTCCACCGCAACTTCGCCTTTGCACGCAACCGCGAAAGGCAGGAGAACGCCGGCATCTGGGTCTCGAGAAGCAGCAATATCATCACTGTGGCCGCTAAGGGCGGCAGATCAAACAGACCCGGCGGAGACCTCACTGGCATGAACCCGGCGATGAAGAAGGGCGGTCCCGCAGCGCCTGCGCCTGCCATGCCGCCACCAATGCAAAAGGGACGCGACAGACTGATCGGCAAAACCGTGCGTATCAAGCTCGGTCCTCAAAAGGGCATGATTGGTCTTGTTAAGGACACTACCGATGTTATTGCTACTGTGGAGCTGCACGCGAAGAACAAGAAGGCGCTCATCCCACGTGAGAAGCTCAACATCATCGACCCGAACACCGGCCAGGTGATTGGCGACGGCAAAGCCTCCGGTGGCGGATCTCGTCCACCTGGAATGCCGCCTGGCGCTTTGCGTTCGGGTGGGCAGACGCCCAGTCGTGGCTTCGGTGGGCCTCCAGGTGGAGGACGCACTCCTTCATACGCCATGGGTGGTGGCAGCAGAACTCCCGCATGGAAGCAAGACGCAGGAGCTCGTACTCCTGCCTATGCTGGTGGAGGAGGCTTTGGCGGTGCCACAGCGTACGGAGGCCAGACAAGCTACGGAGGAGGTACAAGCTACGGCGGTGGCACGAGCTATGGAGGAGGCACAAGCTACGGCGGCGGAGGAGGAAGTGCCTGGGGCGGTGGCGTAAGTTGAAATTGCATCTACTTTCTTAATGAAGCACATACTGACGATACTCTCACAGCAATCAGCATGGAACCCCAGCGGTGGCCGCACACCAGCCCAACAACCCGCCGGCGGCCGAACTCCCGCCTACGGCGGCGGCCTTGACGCTCCAACCCCCGGCTTCGCCGCATCGGCTCCCACGCCCGGCG
Source organism: Cladosporium sp. MBC 237 (assembly GCA_030772445.1). Taxonomy (NCBI): domain Eukaryota; kingdom Fungi; phylum Ascomycota; class Dothideomycetes; order Cladosporiales; family Cladosporiaceae; genus Cladosporium; species Cladosporium sp. MBC 237. The sequence continues at coordinate 71,540 of JAPHCH010000071.1, forward strand.
CCTACGGCGACCAGCCCACGCCTGGCGGCTACAAAGCAAGCGGGTTCCCCGAGACACCCTACTCGGCTGAAACTCCAGGCGGTGATGATGGGCCTAGGTACGATTAGAAGAGGAATATCGAACATTTGTATTACGTGTTGTGCTACTTTGCGGAGTCTCGGGACGGAGGGGCATTACTGGGAGCGAGGTTTTCTAGCGATTGTTTTACTGGTAAGGTGCTTGCTTTCTTTAAAAGAAAAATGGGAGAGAAGAAAAGATCTTTCTTTGCGTGTGCTAGGGATTATCAAGGTAGTCAGTCGGCCTAGTCTTGGAGAAGGTTTGTATTACTATTATTTGCTTGCCATTTTCTTGTTCTCCGGAGTCGTCCTCCTCGCGCTTGGTGATGCTACTGGTTTCATGTGGTGTTCATACTGGCCAATCTTGGCGGTAGTGCGCGTAAAAGTCCAACGCCCTTGCTGGCTGCACTATCAATACGGACGTTACACGTAGTATCGCGCAGACCACGAAAGAAAAAAAAAAAGAAAAGGAAGAATAAACCAGCAGGGAATGACAGTCTTCAAATTGAAAAAAAATGAGATTTTGGAACAACAAAGAGTGAAAATGTATCTAAATAAAATAAAACAAACCCCTACAAAGTCTTCACCTTCCTCCCCGCCCTCCAATTCTTCACCTCCTTCAGCGCAGACATCACAAGCGGCACGGCCATCGGCCCGAGCAAAGGCACATAAACGGCAACCTTATGCTCATCGGGGAAATAAACCTGTCCGACCATGGAGGGCTCGAAGAAAGCCTTCTCGGCCTCCGCCTCCGCGCCGCGCGCGTGCTCCAGCGCAGCCTGGTAAGCGCCGCGGCGCAAATTGGTGCAAGCCCGGTCCAGGTGTGTGAGGGATTGGTCGACGGAGGTGGCGACTGAGGGGGGGATGGCGATGGATTCTAATTTGCGGGTTAGGCGGACTAGGGCGCCGAGGGTGGAGGAGGCCGAGAGCAGGAGGGAGGTGGTGCGTTGGCGTTTGAGGGAGGAGATTTGTAGGGCGAGGGAGGGAGGGGAGGTGGGCACGCCGAGGAGGGAGAGGAGTTGGTCGGCGAAGGTGAGCATGAGGGGTTGGAGGGTGGGGGTGCTGAGGTGAGTGGTGGATTGGTTGGTGGGTGGGTTGAAGATTTGCACGCCGCCCCATTGCGGGATCGTCCAGCTTGTGCCGCCTGTTTCGAGGAGGAGGGGGTTTTGGGATGGCGAGGGGATGTAGAGGACCATGTTTATTGTTGGGCCGGGGCCGATGCTGGGGCTTAGAGGCCATTCGGCGGCATTGATGAAGCCGCTTAGGTCGGATTGGAGGAGTCTGTAGCTTTTGGTTTGTTCATCGAAGTGGGGGCCAGCGATTGAGGGGGAGAAAGAGGCGAAGAGCTGGACTTGAGTGTCGATTTGGAAGTTGCTGATGGGGGAGAGTTGGCGGAGGAGGGGTTGGATGTATTGTTGAACGGCTTCTTCGATGTCCCAGACGGAAGGAGATGATGAAGCTGCGAAGAGGGAGAAGGTGACGTGGTATGTTGAGGAGTATTTGAAGGCACGCGTGGTACGTTTCTCGATAGCTTGGGTGGCTTCTGGTTTCAGTTGGAAGTTCTTGCCGGTGGTGCTGAATGAGCTATCGCGCAGAAGGTATGCGACAGAAGCCTGTTCGTCCCGGAAGATGCCCTTTACTTCCTCAAGCAAGAAAGCGGCCAGTCTCATAGTTGTTGATGCATCGATAGGACCATGCTTGACTTCAAGTGTCGTAGACATGGACTGTAGAGCGACATCGAAGTTCCCTGATTTTTGCTTCGCATTCTCAACCAGCGAAATAGTAAGAGCAGTCTCATCCGTTTCATTCTGAGAAACAGACCCCGGAGAGACCTTAAAGTCGTAAAAAGAACTCCCATCATCCAAATTAAGTCCAGCCTCCAAAGCCAGAGCCACCGTCTCAAGATGCTCAAGCGGTATTGAAGGAGAATCCAAAACTATGTGAATAGGATATTGAAGTTGACAGGCCTAGTAAGATCAGCAAACGAACAGCATCACCCCAAACATGCAAAACTCACATGACCCTCGGACCATCTCGCCATCTGCTCCACGGGCAAATCAGAGCGGTAAATAGAAGTCGTCCAAATCCAGTGAGGCAGGCCCAGAGTAGCCACAACAGCCCAGAAAGCAAAGATGATGATGCGGCGTGTCCAGACTGACTTTGGGCTGTCGGGTGGTGGGTGTGTATCAACCCCTGACGGTTCCGAAGACGATACATCCGGTACAACCGTTGTCTTCTGCAATGGCTCAGCCATTGTGGTGTGATTTGAGACTGAGCCTCGTTGTTCAAGCGTTCCCTCGTTGGCAGGAGAGATAGTGCCCTTGATGGCATGTAGTCGGTGGCTCGGGCTGGTCTCGGCGATTTGTCGCTACGGTTTCAACGCCACGACACCTGAAGTATCATGTTGGATTGATATTAAAGGGAATCATCATATATCTCTACAACTCGCGAAGATGCAACGCATTGAGTGTAGATACTCACTAAAAGATTTGTGATAACTCGAGACAATACGATTTTACTCAAACTCCCAATATCAAATCATCCATCTTCAACTACGAACCAAGCACGTACCTCCCATCACAAACACAAATCCAATCTAACAAACAAATCACATCACAAAAGCACAATAGCATAAGTTCCCAGACCAAAGAAAGAAAAGAGGAGGAGGAAGAAGAAGAAGAAGACACGACAGAGAAACACGTGATTGCAAGAAATATCTAAAAAGGAACACTAACATCTCTCAGAAAAAACCACCGATTCGTCTTTCGGTTTTGCCGATGAATGACACCCGTCTCTCAAAGTTTCGTAGCACGCTGCGTAAAGGTATTTTTGTTTGTTGGGGGGAGTGATGAGGAGGAGGTGGAAGAGAATAGAGGTGTGTGTGGATGTGTGGGTGTGGGTGTGAAAAGAAGGGTACCAGCACAACGATTCTTCGCGCGATCTTTCTTGTGTGTCCCTCGTTAATGCTGTGTGTGTGTTTTTCTCTTTTATCGTTCGGAGATTTGTCTATCTCGTTTCCTCTTAATGGCTTTGCCTGGCTGCTTTCGTGCAGCAGCAGTAGTTTCGCCCTTGTCGTGTGAAATGCATCGCTAGGTGTCGTGCCGAGTCGCTTACACGTACTGCGACAGCCAGCGGATACCCTCACCGTAGCCCTGGCGCATGACGACAGAGCACATGAAGATTTCAACGGGGCGGATTCCCTCGAGAGGGACCTTGCCCTTACCAGCTGTAGTAAAAACCACCCGTCAGCACATCCATTCTCCGCAACCCAAAAATCCCACAAGAAAACTTACTAGTCTGGTAAAGACCCAGCTCATGTCTCAACTGATCCTCGCTAACAGCGTTGGGGTGATCGATCTTGTTACCCAACACCAGGAAGGGCGTCTTGCTCAAATCCTCCATGCTGAGCAGAGCGTCGAGCTCGGCCTTGCTCTCGGCGAAGCGCTCGGGGTCCTTGGCGTCGACGAGGAAGACGATGCCGCTGACTTCGGGGAAGTAGTCCTTCCACAGGCGGCGGGCCTGCTGGTGACCGCCCAGGTCGAAGGTGGTGAAGCGGCAGCTGCCGATGGAGAGTTCCTCGGAGGTCGGGTGGAGGGTGGGTTGCAGGATTGCGACACGGTCGTTCTTGAGCATGTGGAGGAGCTGGAGGTGGGTGGGTTAGTAGGGTTGTTCCGGTTGGTGAGTAAGCAAGCAAGCAGGCTTGCGAGATAAGGGAAGCGTACGGTGGTCTTGCCGGCGTTGTCGAGACCGAGGAAGAGCAGCTTAGCATGCTTGTTGGCGAGCCCGAGCTGGGCGAGCATGTCCCAGACTATACAGTAAGATTTCCCATCAGCATCTCTTGCACATGTTTGGTATCCGCAAGTTGTCCCCCGTGGGAATGCGCCAGCGCAGGGTGGAGAATCAACCTACACCAATCGAGAATCCACATCTTGTGCTTTGTGCTTGTGATCTGGTTGTTGTGGTGGAGGAAAAGGTGTAAGAGGTCGAAGTCGACTCGGCGTAGGTAGGGTGGTGAAGGTGGTGGTGATGCGACAGGTGTGGATTGTATGGCGGATGGGAATGGCTTATGAGAGAGCGAGCGGCGATGTCACAGCCAGCCAGCCAACAGTCTGGATTGCCACTACGCTAGCGCCAAGCAAGCTCCCTCCCTCGTCCCTCCGCAAGCGACTTCACTCCGTGCCAGCTGGTCCCTGAGTGAGCTTGTGATTGTATGGTGAAGTTGACAGATCAGCTAAATAAATCGATTGAACAAACACACCAAACAATTTGCTGAACCACCAAATATCAAATCCCTTAGAAACAATGGGTGTTAACAAAGCAGTAAGCATCCTACAAACCCTTCAAACACCCCACCATAACAACCCACTAACCCACCCTCCAGCTCGACCGCGTCGTAGGCCTCGCAATGCTCATCCTAGCCAGCACCGTCTTCGCCTACTACACGATCTGGACACTTCTGATGGTAAGTCCAAATCTTCCAGACATTCCTCCAAACACTCCTCCAAACAATCCCACTAACCCAACACCCTCCACCAGCCCTTCGTCGACGACTCCCACCCGATCCAAACCCTCTTCCCGCCCCGCGTCTGGGCCATCCGCATCCCCGTAATCCTCCTCCTGCTCGGCGGCGCCGTCGTGGGAAGTTTCCTGAGCGTCGTGATGGTGCGGAGCAATCGCAAGAAAGCGGCCAAAGCGGCAAAGGCGCAGCAGCAGAAGGCGCAGTAATTTGATTATCCAGAGGGAATCGATTGGTGATGGGTGTGTGATTGAAAAGTTCTAGGGAGCTGATTGTTTTGGAAGAATATTATGGGAGAACATGGGGAGCGAAAAGGCGTCTGTTTTTGAAAGAGTTTTGAGATATACCTACATTTCTTTTACTCGGAAGGGTTCTGTTTGTTCACTTCTTATACTGTTACACATCTCGTATGAAGAGTCGTAAATTTCATTTGGCTACTTTGCTTCTCACCGCTGCCAAAAGCCAGAGCTGCCAGGTATTCGTGAGCTCCCTGGCCCACTTTTCATAGCATCAATCCACCAAATCGCAAATACTTCACATAACACTACAGTCTTCCCCAAGCACAAGCCTAACTGGTCCCTCCTCAAAATCCCCATCGCCATCAAGATCAATTCCCATCCCGCCATTGCCCGCAGCACGAGAAGCCTGGAGTCGAGCAGCGAGTTCCGCAAGCATAGAACGCTACAAATAGAAATCGGGTCAGCGAGTGTTGCGAAAGGGGAAAAGCATAAGAAATCGTCAGCATCAGCAAACGCGCTCGCTCAACGCCAGTAAGACTTTTGGATGTTTGATCAGGAAGAATGGAAAACGCTAATCGTCCGTTGGGAACATGCCAACGTTCCCCAGTCTTCCGAACAAAAGCTGGAGCAAGTGACGGTGTGGGAGCTGCAAGAATCAGTCGTAAGGATCTGGGTGTGAAAGGAAAAGACAGAGCATTATTGTCCATGGTATCGATCTCGCCCAGGGAGTCTTAGGCATTGAAGCCTGCGATATGCAAAAGAAAATCACGAAGACCTGCTTGGAAGTCACTTACGCTGATGAAAGCGTCCTGGTTCCCGCCTTGACGTTCCACGTCGTTCTGTTGCATGATTTGATAGCTGTCGTGCATGCGCTTGCGGCTGGCTAGGCCTGCTGGCGCGACGTATTCGTCGTTTTCGTTTTCGTCGTCTTGGTCGAGTCGGGCGAATGCTGGCTCAGATGTAGTGCCGTTGGCCTCGTTGTTAGAAGAGCTGCGACGCGTGTTCCTTCGTCGGCCCATTCGTGGCGGCCACGCGAGGGAAGAGAACTCGCTTGCATCGTGGGCCTCAATACCACGACCCAACCTTGCCGCTTCACGCGCGCGAGAATCGGGAGAGAAGATCTTGATCGTGTGGTCGATTCCTGACACCGCCAGCATAGTCTCAAATGGATGACCCTGTACAACGTTCACAACCTCGCCATCACCTTCGAGAATATTGATGAGTTGGCTCGTCTTGCGGTCCCAGATGAAGAGATTTCCGTCATCAGATCCCGACACGACATACTCGTCGTCGAGGCCAAAGAAGTTGACATCCTTGACCGTTTTGACGTTGCAGTGGCCTTTGTACACTCGTGTATGACTGCTGCAGGGGATCTTAGTGGCGACCTTCTCGCGCATGCGACGGCGTTCGAATGCTGAGCGGTACATGAAGCGAGGAAGTCCGGTATTTGGTACACCGTCCTCCTCATCCGGCTCGGAAGACTCTTCATCTTCGTCATCATCATCGTCAAACCCTCCTTCGGAATCAATAACTTCGTCATACTCGTCATCGTTCATGTCGTCATCCTCATCGTCCTCGTCATCAGAGGCTTCTTCAAGTCCGACAGTCGGTAGGCCTGGGCTTGCCTCTGACTCGCTTTCTTGCATCATTTCAGCTACGACATCGGCAGAAACCGCGTCTGCCATGATTTCTTCGTCAGTTGGCTGGCGGCCTGGCGAGGCGCTCTCCGCAGTTGTAGTATCCTCACCTGTAGTTGACGATGGCACAGCTGAAGTCTGCTGAGTCTCATTGCTTCTTCTCACAACTTCCACGTCCCTGATCGGCTCGTCTTCGCCTTCACTGACAGGCTCTATTGCGGCCTCATCTTCAGCCGTCTCCCTCGCTACCACACGGCCCAGTCCACCGAATGCTCTGTCAACGAAAATGTAGTTCACACCTTCAGCGGCATTGAGCAGTACACCACGAGCAACTTTCTGACCCCAGTACCTGAAAGCAGTCTGCCTGTCTTGAGCCTGGACCTGATCTGTGCTCTCCTCACGGGCGACGGCAGACGATAAGTCGGCGAATGGAATCTTGACTGCAGCCGCGAAAGAAAGGACCGCAGCTTGTTCGTTCGAGAATATCTGTGTCCTCTCGTTGATCTCAAAACGACTCGCTTGCACATTGGTGATGGGTTTGTTCCGGGCGAGTCCAATCAGATACGGAATGAGGATGTCGTCAATAGCCTCCGGTGTTGCCTCAGACTCGGGAATCGGCAATCTCTCGGCTGCTTTGGAGGAGGGAGACATGTCTTGAGGACGAGTGAAACCTTCGAGGAGCCTTCCAACGCCAGACTCCAGCCAAAGCAGGATTGCTTTCAGGAAGTCGTAGCCAAAGTGCTCACCCTGCAGAGCATGAGTCAGCGGCAGGTCGTTGCTGCGAGTTTCGATCGTGAGGAACTGGGCCATAAGCGGACTTGTCGCCCCCGAAGGTGTTTGGAGTTTACCGCCAAGAGCACGAGCAAGAGTTCCTGCCGCCTGCACGAATCTCCTTGCGCTCTCGCGATTTCGGCGCAAGGTCTGTTGGAAGACAACGTCGCTCGGCAGAGGATCTATGGGGTATCCCCAGTCGCGCATCGCTTGATCCATGTCTGAGAGAATACTGGCGGACATTCCCAGCGCCGATGTGAAAGCTTGAACCGGATCCTGGCTCTCATCCTCGGCGCTGAAGAGTGAAGATCGGATTTTGACAGTAGCCTTGGCGATCCTCTGAGCATCCTTCTGCTTTGCTGTGAGTTGTGCTCCAGCCCGCCGTGCTTGATCTCGGCCTGGCAAAGGAATGTCTTCTTGTTGGCCATTCTGATATCGAATACGAAGCGCCGTGTCCTGTCCCTCACTTTCAGGTTCCTCGGTACGCTGTCGTGAGCCAGTCCTTTCAGCCTCAGCCTGGGTTATTGAGCTTCCACTGCCGTTCGACTTTCGTTTCCTCTTCTTCTCCTTGCTGGCTTTCACCCTGCCATTCTGACCTTTCTCCGCCGAGTCGCCAGGTTTGGTATCCTCAGCATCGGGACTGCGCACGAGGTCGAACGAATAAATGTGATCTCCACTCCAACTAACGATCATCTCATCTGGCCGAGCATCGCTGATCTTAAGCGCCGTGATGTGTCCATTCTCTGTTCTCCCCATCTTCTGTCGACCTTTCGGCGCGAACTTCCTCACGCACTTGGTGGCCTCTGCCATACTCTCTTCATCTTCAAATGAGAGACGTCCAGGGGAAGATATTGGCGTGCCAGCTTCGGTCAATCGGTCACGCCCAGCCATGCGTCTGTCGTGCAAGAAAGCGTGGAGATGTGCACCACCCAATGCAATGTAGTGTGGTTGGGAGGCAGAGCAAGAAATGGAGTTGAGGTCGAGGTTGTACCGCTTGTATGATATCAGAGGTGGTGGAACGTTGCCATTTCCACTAGATCTTCCTCCTCTTGGTGCAGGGTAAGCAGACGAAGGCTGTCGCAAATCCCATTGTCTGACTTCGCCATCCTCCGAGCATGTGAGGAATAGGTACGGCGAGGACTCCGTTACTATCCGCTTGACCCGATCGCCATGACTCCGGTACACTCGGCAATTTGTGTCCCCGTCACTCAGGTACTTGACGCCATTGAAGACTGTGTTCCTCCCTCTTCTTCTACCTTCCGATGCCATGTGCGAAGCTGCAGAGGCTGCTCTTGATTCTCCAGCATATTCCAAATCGAAGATCCTGACCTCTCCATCACCTGCGGCAGTAATAACAGTCCTGTCGCGGCTGTGTGGCATAAACTTGACCGAGAAGATGTTCTGTGTATGGCCAGTGGCGACAGTCGTAGCGAGTTGAAATTGCTTGCCCTCGTTCGGTGACTGATAGCTGTGGATATTCAGATGCTGGTCATCGGAACCAGATGCCAGAAGAGTGCCAGATTTTGACCAGCTCAAGGCATTGACGCAGCCAGAGTGGCCGTCGAGTTCGTTGACAATGTCCAGATTTGCAATGAGCGACGGATCACTATAAAGCTTTCGGTATGACCGGTTCTTGATCGCGTAGTCGGAGGACTCCCGTTGGAGGATCTTCGCGGTGAGGCTGTCCTTCATGATTGCGGTTCGCCCTGCTTACGAGGCGGGGTGGCCTTCTGATAGTAAGCTCAGGATGTCGATGTAGGTGGTAGTGTGGTTGTGGTAAAGAATGTCGAAGTAACGTCAGTCAGTCTGGCGTGCGTGGCATGTCTGTGAAAGTAAATCAAGGCGATGGCAAATGATGTGGTGTTGCATTAGTCGCATGCTGCTTGACTGCTGTGAAGCTCCCTCCAGTCCCCATCACTGCTTTCGCAATCCAACGTCACAGCTTCGGATTTGGCCCCGCCCCCGAAGTTTGAATGTGACATGTGAAGGATCATTTAAAAGAGCGAATCTATCATTAACGGGTGTAATGGTTAGCTTCATTCCCTGCTCATTATCTACTCATGAGGGTATTCTGGGATTCATTGCAATTGGTAAATATCTCAGCAGCCATTCCTGAAAAAGGCAAATTCCTCTCAAATGACAATATTAGTAATGCCCAAGAAAGCAGTCTTTACGTGTCGTGAATAGATATCGTGCTTCATCATCTCTATATATCATGCGCAAGTGTTCAGTCTGCATAGCCCCGCCAATACCCTACCCCTACATCTCACAACCTAGACCTCTCCCCCTCAAGCGGTCCACTGCGATCCAAGATCCACTTGACCACGTCCTCAGCATACTTGACCTTATCCTCTCCAGCCTCAACATGCAGCTGGTGATACCATCCCTCGTAAACCCTCAGCTCCCTGTCCTCTGCCTCCACCATGCTGAACATCCTCTGTGTCGCCTCGAAATCGCAGATCCCGTCTGCAGTTCCATGACCGACCCACAGCCTGGTCTTGCCACCCTCGCCCGCGCCTTCCTTCACAACCACTTTGCCGTTCTCCAGCATGGCCGCGCGGTCCAGCATACCAGCAAGACCCTCCAGAGTTCCCGTATCGTGGCATAGCTCATCTGCTTCGACGCGCTTGGCGTGCTCTGGGTCGCGGCTCAGCAGGCTGAGGTCAAGCTTGTTCACCATCTGGAAGTTCGGTAGTAGCTTGCCCGCAAGACGGCCAAGCACGACCGTAGACTTCCATGGTCGGCTCTTCGGGTGCAACGCCACAAAAGGTGCTTCAGCCAGGAAACCTCTGATCTGGCTCGTGGCGGGAGGGCCTTGTGCAGCGTACATCAGCACTTCTGCACCGCCCATGCTGTGGCCCATGAGGAATAGAGGAGCACCAGCGTTGCTTGGGATGCTCTTGATAAATTGAGTGATGTCATCGAGGACCTGAGTGGTTGTACCGGTGAGACCGCGGTGGCGTTTTTCCAACACACTGCGACCCCAGCCGCGTTGGTCGAAGGCATAGACTGCGATTCCCTTGCTGGCGAGGATGTTGAAGAAGGGTTCGTAATAGCCGATGTGCTCCGAGAAACCGTGGACGAAGGCGAGGCGTGCTTTGATTGGAGTGGAGGTGGCCGGCTGTGTGGTCTTGGTATATAGTTTGTTACCATCGGCCAACTCAAGCCAGCCTTCTTCGGTCGTGGGTTGAGACATGCCGGGAAGTAGTGGACGCTGGTATATAGGTGGGAAGTTGGGTGAGCGACAAGTGGATGGACAGCCAGTGACCCAGAAGGCGTTGAGAACCCCTGAGCTTTGTGACCTTTTTTTGGGGGGGGTTATTATTATGATAATGGAGATTGTCCGAAGTTTGTTGTACCAAGTATGTTTGTTAAAGATTGTAGGAGGCCATCATGTGTAGGTGAAGGTCGAACGTTCACCGTCAGCAAGATGCCAAGACAAGCCCTCGACCGCGGTTCGTTTCCTCCGTCACATGTCACGATATGTGGACAAACACAATATCCATGCGACTAACAACATTACGATTGAACATACAATCGGCAAAGAAACTTATGAGAAGTCGGCAGAAAATCCAGATCGCTCTTGCATAGGCACAGAAACACGAGAGCTTCAATGAGCAGCGTGCGACGAGTTTCGCACGCTCACGTGTACAATAATCGTTGAGACAGCATGTCTTGACGTTTCAAGGAACAACGCGCATTGGAATCGCCATCCCCAACAAGCCGCTAAATGGAATGCCTATATGTCAAATCGCCAGTGCGTCCAACCTTCATTCCACTTCACAAAGTTCCCCCGAATGACCCAGGTCAAGGCTTGGATCAATTCCAAGTCCTGGCGCAGTCTTTTCGAACCAGTCAAATACCATCTTTAACACATTGCCACAGTCCGCAACTTCAACTGGAGAGTAGTCTTTGGCGCCGAGCTTGCGCACATGGATCCGGTAATGTTGTCCGTGGGTCGATGTCCAGGAACTATCGCCTGCGCAGCGCTCACACGCCATCGCGAATCCTTCTACGGTGCCGACATTGATCAGGTTGCTTGGATGTTCTTTTCGAAATGTGGGACTATCCACGTCCTCGCCGGACATTTTGACCAGACAAGGACAATCCAAACACACGTAAGCGTCTTTGAGAAACTCCTCTCCGCATTGAGCACTGTTGATACAAGATTTGTAACCTGCAAGGTCTCGCCAACCGAACCAGCTCAGGAGGAAAGATGAGGCGACATTTTTGACGTTGTTGAACGAACCATCATCAGAAATAGCCAGAGTTGAAAGATCTTGAGGAATCTGGTGCTTCTTCACAAAGTTCCACAGTGATTGGCGAAACGCTCGAAAACCCAGAAGCCTCTGGTGGAGCCAACGACCTCCTGGTGGCTCTGTGCTTCTGGGACTCCATTGGCCTTCACGACACCTCTTGACTAATTTCTTGAAAGCATGCAACTTGGCGCATGTGCGAGGATCCTCACACACATTGCCATCGCATTCAAAGCTTTTGAGCATCGGTGCGATCAGAGGATCACAGACTGCATACCTTTCAAGAAGAAGCATCATTTCCATCGATCGGTGTTCACACATTACATCTTGATCTTTCATCGGCTCAAACTCCTTTTTCCAATCCGTGAACCACTTCTCCGCATATGAACACCATACGGACTTGGAATAAAAGTATCTACTATCCCAACCGGTGTTTGGATCACAGCCCAAAGTCAGACATCGCTCAACAACACGCAAGTCTAAGCTGGGTTTTCCAGTGTCGAACAGACCGAGGGCACGAGATAGGTAGTCATCTTCGGCAGCAAGATGAGGCCAAGATCGTAACAATGCCGGCACATAGTCTTCTAATGAGAATTGAAGACATGGCCCAACCATGATAGGCACACGGTGGGACTGGCCTAGGCATGAACAGTAGGTCTCAAGGTGTTTACAGACCATTTTCTCCGACTGTTGAAGAAGTGTGGTATGCTCTAGATCTATGGCCGGCGGAACTCGAGCATCGAGGATTGTATCGAGGATTGCCACGAAGATGCTATTGACCCAGTCACAGTCTGCATGCTCTTGAACCAATAGCCGTGATAGACAGATGGCTCGAAGTCGTTCGAGAAAGTCGGCTTTGTTGAAGTGCTCAGGCGAGTTTGCCTCTAGGAAAGAAGCCGTATCGGACTCTGACAGAAAATCGAAAAGACTGCGGTGGACGAAATCAACAGAGCTGGCCAAAGGATACTTGTCATTGACCTTGATGGTGAGGAGATCACCTGAAGTCTCGGCAAGAAATGCTGTTGTTTGGAGCAGCGCATCGTGAACCTCATCATTTGAATAAACATGTGGTGTCGCAGTCGAAAATTGCGGGCCCACTTGTTCTTGGCATAATGAGTGATAGGCCATGAAAGCATAATCAACTGCATGTGCGACGCCCATGTAGGAGGGCGGACTCCAGTGGTCGATTAATCGAGGCGGTCGAAGTAGTAACGCGAACTTTAGCACGCTAGCAGTGTCCCTCAAGTTATTTTGATGATGAGGAATGCGTCCATATATGAGATCTTGGAAGTATCGATCAAGGTCATCGGGGAATTCCTGAAGTAGTTCATGCAGATATTGGAAGTTACGCCCTTTGCGCATCTCTGATTTCAACGGTGGCAAGACAAGCTCAAGCCAAAGGAATACCCCTTCGGCACGGTTGACAAGATCGTGGACAAGCTCTCGAAGGCCTAGGTCATCCTTCTCGGTGGTGCGTCTAGAGCCAACAGCTGCTACTTCAAGTTCGTCTCCCGCGTACTTGGTCATGTCGTGATATGTGAGTTCTTCCACGCGTAGCTTTGGTGTATTGTGCAGCTTCTGTTTGAAAGCTTCCCATGGCCGGCTCGAAAGAATCATCTTGACATGTGGAGATTCTGATATGTTCACAAGCTCTGTGATCAAACTGGAGTGCTGGTCCGGTGGAGTACACTCGTCCAACCCATCAACGAAGAACAGTATCTTGAAGCCTTCGGCCGCGCAAATCCCATTCAGACCCTCCCTCAGTTTTCTTCGAGACCACTGGCGATGATGGTTGCGTGAAGACCAGCGACTGCCACATGCAGATTTGAGCACATTTAATTCGATGTCGTCTTGCACTGAGAGCGCAGCAAGGCAATCATTCAACAGGGCTTGTAACATGCCGTCCATAGATCTTTGCATCGGTGACCCAGGAAGCCAAAAGAAGTGTTCAGCGATGATGAGTGTTTGACTTCCCGCCCATGTTTCGAGGAGCTGTTCGAAATCTTCGTGCTGTCGAATATACTTCATCATGGTCGATTTGCCAGAGCCGGGCTTGCCTGTGATCCAGAAAACTTTCCTTTCACTCTCTCCAGATAGCCACGACCTCAACTCAGCACCCACGTCTTCTCTTGGCTCGCTCAGTTCCGACGTTGTGTTGTGAGGGTCGTCACTAGTTTCGGATGAGGCGTCGCTTCCTTCTGTGTTGAAGAGCCATCTGAACGTGCGATGTCCTGCCTCGGGAATTGCCCGACATCGCTCCCCCCATCCCTCGAACCTCAGACTCTGCAATATGCTTTCTTTGATCTTTTCCTCACGCGCCAGGTCGTAGTTGTGCAAATCACCAAGATGCACTCTCGCGTTGTCGGAAATCTGAGTCTCGTGGTATGTGTGTCCGCCACGGACATCAAGTCTGTCCTCCATGGCGAGCAGTCTAGCTCTCGGACATCACATCAACAACGATCGCTCAGAAGCCAGTGCAAATGATCGGAGGGATCGTTGTCCAGTGTAGGAGATGAACAGAACGGATTGATAAATTCCAGGGGAAGGCTGTCCTAAATGGGATAGCAACCGTGATCGAGGGGCTTCACGGTTGATGTGCTCGATATCGAGGTGCTTGATGATGAGGTGCTCGATGCTAAGGTGCTAGTTGAAGATCGTCTCGATAGTGAGGTATTCCTTGACGAAAGGCTCGATGGGAAGGTGCTCAAAGCCTTGATTATTGCTAAGAGGCAAGGCATGCTAGAGACAAGATCTGTCAGGCTGAGAAGAAGAAGGCCGCCTGTATCACCCACCACACCACCTGCACCGCTGACAATGCAGCAAACCAAACCAAGTGATGATTGGACGCTCAAAAGCCCAAGGCGCACCACACACCACCAAGCTGACATGCATGCATCGATCTGTGCGATCCCGCCTCCATTGGTCACCATAATCACCTTTGCATGTCGATCTCGAATCTGTACTCTCGACTTTCGCAGGCATTAATATCGCCTTGCTACGACACTAAACGGGATCCGTATATCGCCCGTTCAGTTTGGATCCCTCCTCTGCCAGAACCGGCATTGGCCCCTTTGCCGTCACCAGCATTCTGTAAGGAAGCGATGGCGATCGAGTCTGGCCGCTGAAAGCAGAAAGTACCCAAAATCAAGATGGTTTTATTTTTCGTCGGCTCCAGTGCTTTGAAGGTTCGCCCAAGTTGTCGCTCCAAAGTATCGTTGGGCGCAGTTCCATCCCACTACCTCCACACAGCAATAGCAAAACCATACTCGTATTCCAGAATCCCGTCATTTTCCTCTTCCTCTTCCTCTTCCTCTCCCCCATTTCAAACCACACTGCACGAGGAGTGTTGGAAAGAACCCATAACTCGCAATCCATGAACACGCCCGCATCGTCGACCAAATCAGCAAACCCCAGCCTCGCGCGCGAACAGCGCGCAATAAACTCACCTCAAAACCCATCCAGCATGCCACTGTTGCGCGCAAACCCATCAAGTCCGCGGCGGTTGAGCGCATCCAGGCAACGTTCTTCATCTCGAGTCGTCCTCCGTGGAAAGTGGTTTGGATTGGGGGTAGATCGGTTGATAGAAGTAGTCGTAGAGCGTAGTTTCATTTCACTATATACACCACCACGTAGTAGCAGTAGTAGTTGATCCGGTATCCTCTTTTTCTTCTTCTGGCGTTTCACTTCCACGCCCTGTTCCACTTCGCGCCAGGGAGATAATCCGCCAGTCGATCGTGATTCCATAGACTTACACCCAGAATCAACAGTTGGACCAATCCAGCAGATACGTATTTCTCCCAATCTTCGCAAAAAATCCCAATGCAGACGCTAAATCGCCCCGAATGCGGTATCGCTCTCTAATGCTCGGTGCCAAATCTTCATGCGAAATGCTCTCTCCTCAGTTCGCCCGCCCGCTCATACCCATGACTGCAAAATACCCAGGCGCTGATAGCCTAGCCAGACAAACAGCCAATGCAGCGGACCACCCAACAGCAACAGCAAACAACTCATGACATCGTAGCCGTCGACCAACAAGGGTAGTCGCAGCTTAAGTTTCGTTCCGACGGAAGTCCCATCCCGTCGATTCATAAATCTTCAAAAAAAAAATCCCCTCAAACACACCCGCAATTTCACCCCTGCCCCTCATACTTCTGCATAGGATTCGAAGTCGGATAGCCCCTCAGCGCAGAAGTCGGCTCGTGCTGATACATAGGCATTGGCGCAGAAGCAGCAGGCGGGAGATCAGAGTAATTCACACCCGAGCTAGGAGGCGGGTAAGAGTTATCCTGAGTGGAGAAACCGACCATGCTAGCGGCAGCAGAGCTGAGAGGGGGGCTGCCGAAGGGCGTGCTGGCGGTGCTGCTGTGGGCGTGGCCTTGGCTTGCGCTGTCGTAGAGGTCTTCCAAGCCGAGGCGGGAGGCGGGCGGGGGCATGTTCATGGAGTAGCCGTGGGTGGGCATTTGGGGCATGGCCTCGTTGACTTTGGAGAGGAGGAGGGGCATGTAGCGTTGTTGGCCGCCGCGGAGGCTGGAGATTAGGGTCATGAGTTGGTTGAGGTAGTCGCGCGGGCCGTATTCGAAGGTGTGTTGTTCGTAGGGGACGCAGGACATGACGTCGGTTAGGGTACAGGCTACGTCGAAGAGTTTTTCGATGAGTCCGATGCCGTGGACTTCCATTGCTTGTTGGGAGAAGGTGCTGGTTGCTGCGACGAGGTCGCGGGAGATTTCGATCGGGTAGCGGAAGCTCATGGCGTTTTCATTTGCGACGGATGAGAGGTAACCATGGCTGATGGATAGTTGCCAAACCATGGTTCGTAACCATTGCTGTGAGCATCGTAGGTCGACAGCTTGGCTCTCTGTGCTTTGTAGGTAGATGGGCAATGCTTCGGTAAGTTGTGCTTGAAGTCTTGCGAGCCACTCTGTGGTACATCCCGTCTTTGCCTTGTTCCACAGACCAACGAATGTGTCATCGAACGGTCTGAACAGGTTAACGAGATGAATGAAGCCGCTCAACTCGACGGTCTCTGATGGATCCTCGTCCAATCGAGGCGGGCTGATAGTGGCATGCAGCGTCAATGGACGGTGCTGCTGGAGCGCATACGCGCGCTCTGTAACAAAGAGGAGCCAATACAGACGGCGTTTCCTCGAGTTCTCAATGACGTCTCCGTCGAGTTGATAATGCGACTCCTCGTGCATGCCCATAATCTGTCCGAGGGTAGTGGCTTCTCGCAGATGGAACCATGCAGTGTTGTGCTTGTCGAGGCAGAAGTAACTGCCGAACAGGAAGAATGAAGTGATGACCGTCCAGACTGTAGGCGTTTCGACGTAGTCATATCCTTTCCTCACTCTGATCGTCTCCTGTAATAATCGCTGACCCAGCTCCAGACTAGGCTGAGGCTGAACTTCCAGGTCTCGGAAGGATCCAGGCGGAAGTGTCATGTTCGGCTGGATCATCATGTAGGCGCATAGCGAGACGACAAGACAGTAGGCTTCGACGCTGGTCTCCATTTGGCCGATAGTCTCGCCGACCTTCGCTCTGTGAAGAATTGGTTGCGTCGGGTATATGTTGGCGAAGAAGAAGTCGACGCATGATGTAATCATCTCCATGGATAGCAAACCGGCCTTCTTGAGATATGCCGGCGAGTGAGGTCCTTCGTCGTAGCCATGCTGTTGGGCGGCAGCGAGTTGCGATTGGCGTTGGTTTTCGCGGAGTTCAGAGATGACCTTTGCCCGGCTGCCTTTGGGGCCTTTCTTCTGAGGAATGGCGTTGTAGGTACAAGTGAGGCCGGCAGAAGTGCAGTTCTTGCACGGCCGGGATCCATCGCCAATGCACTTGACCTTTCTTCGATGACAGGCGTCACAGGCCCTTTTGACAGCGGGAGGTGTGGACGATGACGAGGACTCTGGCATGGTAGACGGCGAGGGTCGAATCCCTCTGGGAGAAGAGACCTCAAGAGGGCCTGAAGACAGGTTCGATAGCAACATTTTAGCCATGCGGTTCTCCGCCGGCGAGAGTTTCGAGTCCGTGCGGGATATGCAATGCAGCCTTGGAAAGCCTGCACTGCCGCAGCAACTGGGGTCAGTAGTAGGGGTGGTGGTAGAGGTGGTGTGAGGACAAGGCTAGAAGCAGCAGCGAAGAAGGCAAAGAGCAGAGAGATGGAGAGTGTGTCATTCGCAAGGACGGCCAGACAAATGAGATGGGGGGGGTGTGGCTTGCAGCGGCGGGCAGCAACAACTTTGGATGTGTGAGAGACGAGGCGGGAGGGAAACAGAATGGGGATTGGGTGGCCTCACTTGCCATCCCAACGCACCGGCCCACCTTGGTTTGTCAAGCAGATCTGGCATGTCGCCAGGCACCGCAACGAAACTCTGCGCATATCTCGTTGGGGCGCTGGCGGTGCCGCAGAAGAATGAGAGAGTATGGAATGGGAGTTAGTGGGTGCTGCGCATGCTGCGACAAGGGCGAGCGAGCCACCGGTAGCCGGCGATGACGAGTAGCCCATGCCACCCGGAGGCGCAAGCGCGACGTCTAGTGGCCGCCAGCACACTCTAAATTCTGTTGGCCGACGCTTGCGGTATGTGATTGCGAGGCCTTCAGCCCTACGGCCTGCCACAGGCGTCGCGTCGGTCCGAATTCTACACGCTAGAACTCGCGCCGTCTGCAAATCGAATCATCGAAGCTTGTTAGTCTGATCTGTGCGCCCAAACCACCTCACTCCTTCGGATACTGGCGGTGAGATGCGCGTCACTCTTCATCTTTTCATATCCGATCACGTGCCGGGTCAGCCGTGGTGGGAGACTGGCTGTCTGACTGGCTGTCTGACTGGCTGTCTGCTTGCCTGCCTGCATGCCTGTCTGCCTCTCTCTGCCTGCATGCACTGTTGAAGACACATGTTGGCGTGCAAACTCTCTCGAACCCTCGTTCTCATCGCAAATAGTCCAGTGCCAAGCCACCCACCCACGGTGAATCCCGCCCACTGCGTGCCCTCAATGCAATAATAATCCTCCTAGCCCGCCCGCCCGCCGCATATTGAAACGCAGGCGAAGCGAGCACGGTGGGAATTATTTTCAATAGTGAGACCCAGCAGCGGAACCCAGGTAGGCAGGTAGGAAGGCAGCAAAACCGGTAGCGCGTCTCACCGATCGCGGCGACAGAAGATTTCGCGATCGCACGGCGAGCGGCGGCGTCGGCGGCTCAGCGCGGCTGAAGAAAAAAAAAAAAAAAGAAAGCGCAAATCGCAGAGCCCAGCTCCATCGTCCGTTGAGTCGCGGTTTTTGTCTTTCCTTTCCAGCCAAAGTCCGAGAGAGACCGACCGGGGATGAACCGGGACGGGCAGTGTACGCGAGGTGCAGGCAGGGCGGGTAGAGCCTGAGTAGCTGACAGCAGCAGAGTAGCAGGGGGCCAGGAAGAGAATGGAGTGAGAACGAGAACCAAAAAGAACCAAGAGATATCATCGCAATGGAAAAGTGTGCGCGGGCGAGGGGACAGAAGACTTATATTCCCGCCGTGTGACGGCTAACGGAGGCCTGGCGACGGCATCACTCGCAGCCTAATCCGCCGAGGCGTGGAGGGTATCGGGACCACCAGGAATCTTCGTCGCACCGCATGGGCAGATGTGGGAGTACTCCGGGGCATTCCCCAGCCTTTGTATGGAGCCCGTCCAGCCAGTCCAGTCGGTATCTCCATCTGTCTCCACAATCAGTCGGCGCATGTCGGGTGGGAGTGGTCGAGAACAAAGGCCGAGTGTGATTGTAGATGCAGTGATTGGGTGGAGGGGAAAACCGTTTGAGTAATTTCCACGTGGCAGAGTAGGTTCAGTCGGAGAGAAGACGAGTTTGTAGATCTTGTGTTCAGGTACACATGCATGCGAAAAGTGATTGTTTCAAGACGGAAAAAAAGACATGTCATCCAGGCGGATAAAGCGCGGATAAAAGGATAATAAAGCTCATCAAGCAAAAGCCAAGGAGTATTCCATACCGAACTATTTCAATCACTACGACGTTCCATTCACCCGGCAGAACAGCACGGCTTCTGTGTTACATTCATAATCGGTCCGCAAAGCAAGCCATGAGATTTCTTCATCGTCATAATCGTCGGGTATCACGCTCCCTCCACACGTCCACACGCCCACACGAGTCTCTCCGCGTTCGCCAAGGACGCCAACCTTCATCTGTTACCTGAAGGAAATCCAATCATTGACTGAAAGGGAAGAGACTAAGATCCTGTGACGGGGTTTTCGTCTGCCTGCAAGATGCCCTCTTTGATCAGGTCATCCGGCTTTGGCCGATTTTGTAGTTGTTTCTCCAGGCTATCGGCCCGCATGTGCTTCTCGAGGTCTTTTTGATGACCTTGAAGCGCTGGAGCGGCCGTGCTGTCAGGGAGAATGTTGCCTGTGATCAAAAGTAGTGGTCAGCAAATGCCCTAGGATTCCGTACCTCGTAATGCAAGGACAGGTGCAGTCTCGGGTTTCCTTTCTGAGAGTAGATTCGGACAAGTGCCGATATTGTGGATTGTTTCGACAAGATCCCGGTGTCCAAGATTCATCTGAGCCTTGAGACTGAAGAGAATCTTGAAGCATCGTGATCTTCCCAAGCAACCACAACACCACCCTCGTCCCCCAAAAAGATCAAAAACTCCAAACCAACACCAACAAAAACTAAACCCCAAGAAAACTCACGCTCAACCAACTCATCCCTCTCCGGCCTCTTACTCAGCCCCTTCTTCAAATTATCCGTCGCGCGCTGCCTCTCCAGCTCCGCCTGCCTCGCCTGTAGAGCCGGCGCCGCATGCGTGTCAAGCAAGATGTGACGGTTCTTGAGGTCCTGCTCTTCCGGGCGAGTTTGCAGGTGTTTTTCCAGACTGTTGCGGCGCTCGATGGGGGAGATGGGGGAGGCGTCGACGCCGGCGTCCGAGGCGAGGGTGGGCGGGGGTTGGTTGTCGGTCATTTTGGGGTGTGTGTTATGTTGGATGGTGAGGTATTGGTGTGTTGTGAGGTTGGGTGGTCTTGATGTTCGGAAGTTGTTTCTTGGAGCTAAGGTAAGGTAAGGCGTGTTGTGAAAGCACTATGTACGGCAGGTAAGGTAATAAGGCAGGCAGGTAAAGTAGAAGGAATGCAGAGTGGGACAGAGGGCGGTGAACGCGGCTGCTGATAGCTACAAGTAGCTCCAAGTAGCTAGGCAAGCAAGCCTCCAGTAGCCAACCAGCCAACTCTCTCACAAGTCTGTAACCTTCAAGCAAAGGGAGAACAGTCTAGGCATGCAAAGCATGGACGCAGGGCGCGTATCATTGCGTGTATTTCTGCCATGCCCATGCCCGAGCTCCCTGATGAAGACAGGGACGATCTACTTGATTGATTGAGAGTGTCTCGAGCGAAACGAAGATGTAACACGACATCCAAGCGAAGCCACGCAATCATCATGTTACATGTGCGCTATGCTCATCTTCAGGCTACTCCTCAATTACTCCTCATCTCCTCAGGCGGACAGAACAAAGCAAACAGACAACCCAAAAAGCAAAAACCAATCCAGTCCAGAACCATCCCATCATCCCTCGTAAAGCTCTCCCACTCAAAGCAAGCTCGAACCCTTGCATATGACGAGCTATGTGCGGGGGTCTCAAAGAGCGGGGGAGGCTGTGCAAAAGTCGATCCATCCCATCCTCCGCCCAAGACTGGAGAAACAGAGTTTCAGGCATAGAGAAAGAAGCACGGAGGTGAGATCCAACCCAACGGTCGGCTTTATTATTACAAGAGCGATGGTGCCATCGTGTTAGGAGGTCATGAAGGTATGCTACACATTTATACCTGTACTTTCTATGCAAATCCAACATCGCATACCCTTACCCTTACCTTAATCTTCACACCAGAATTTCCATCAAGAGAAATTCGTCACCGTCTCAAGTAAAAAGTAATCGTTCCCCACAAAGGCTGTGCACATACATGCATTGCGACGCAAGATCGGTTTCAAGGCAATAATAACAATAGCACTCTCCACCAAAGGGGTACCTCATACATCGTCACCTACCTAGGTATGATGAATGAACAAATACATCCCAACACAATAACAATACGACTATCAGGCGCAACGATACACCAATACAAACATTCCACGCAAGTTACGAAGAGCATTATGCATTAAAACGCTACCTTTCTTTCCTACGCTATACACCAAAGTACCCAAGTCCTTATGAGGTATCGTGCAAGCAGGCTGGCAAGCAGTTCAGAGAAGAGTAGAGAGGACCTCCTTGAGAAGAGAAGAAGAAGAGGTGATTTGACAGAGGGAAAGACGAGAAGAAGAAGCAAAAAACGATCACAACAACAATTCTTAGTCTCGGCCTCCAATGGACTGTTCAGAAATTCTCAAATTCACTTTCTCAACTTCCAACTTCCAACTAAGCAACTTCCATTCTTTGATCTCGAAGAGATTCCGTCATTAACAATCCCCATCATCTACGCCCCGTAAAAGGCAGCGCATCAGGTTTCTTCATATAGCTCGTGTTTGTCCTTCACTTTCATGATAATGACAATGAGGGTCGAGTGATTTACGCGCCCTCGTCATCATCGCCGACACGGATGGCACCCTGGGCACCGAGACCCTCGCTCCAGAAACCGTTGATGTCAAGGTTGGTCTCCGGGATGCTCTGGTGGGTGAAGAGGAGCCAGGCGCCGAAGACGGGCTTGGCGAGGATGTCGAGGACGGCGTAGGCGATGATTTCCTGGTCGACGTTCATGTTGCGGGAGCCGTCGGCGATGCCCCAGACGCTGCGGGATTGTTAGATTGCGTTTTCTTACTGTGAAGGAATACCTTGTTCGGAAAACTTACATGGGGTAGACGGTCCAGATGATCAGAGTGAAGCCTCCAATGGCGGCGAAGAAGTTGCCAACCTTGCCACCCTTGGCGACAGCAGCGTTGCGGCCGTGGTAGACGAGTTGCCAAACAACGACGAGGTAGGCAATGCAGGCAATGGCGTACCAGCCCCACTTCTGGGCAGTCTGCTCAGAGCCGAAAGAGGCGAAGAGACCGGTAAGAACCATGATGATGTCTGCAACAATGGCGATCAGGATGTTGGCACCGGGAAGACCAGCGAGCAGAGCAAGGTCGAGGAGGAGGAGGGGAGTGGTGACGGTCCAGTCGACGTAGCGAGCCCAGTAGACTTGACGGTAAATGTCGTGCTGGGTGGTCGGGACGTGCTTGTGGTGCTGCTCCTCGACGGTGTGGTGCCAGCCGATACCGTGACCGCTGGCCATGGCGAAGTAGGACAGGGCGGCGAAGGAGACAATGAAGGTGGTGAGGATGTGGTAGAGACGCTTGGACTGAGGGTGGAGAGTTAGTGGGAGATGCTTTGTTTGCGGTTTTGACAGGACAAGCTTACAGTAGGGACGTTCCAGGCGAGGCCAGAGAAGACGACGGTGGCAACGGTCATGACAACGAAGACGACCCTGCATGATTTGTTAGTAAATGGCACAGATGGGACTGAGGAAGTGCTACAATGGATGTGTTGCAGCTCCAAAGATAGACATCCGCACCACGTCCAAGCTTCAATGCCTTGGAAGCAGCTGGGTATCCATCATGGTGTACTTGCAACAACAAGCTACAATCGACACCAAGACAGCTCTTGAGAGACATACCAGAGGGTCCTGTTGCCAGTGTCGGTGGCACTCTCATACTCGGGAAGAGAGGGAACGACGGTGGGGATTGGGGCGACGGAGGAGCTGGTGGCCAGCAAGTCCGAGGTGTGCGTAGCAAACGCCTGAACAGGGTCGACGATCATGATGGGCGACAGCTGAATTGGGATGATTCGCTGACTGGGTGGGTGGATGGATGGATGGGTTGGTGATGGAGATGGAGATGGAGGATGGGAGAGAGAGGAAGAGGAAGTTGTTGAATGAGAAGAGAAGAGGAGGAGAAGGGCAGGCAGTGCTGGTGCCTAGGCGGAGAGAGGCGAGTGATGATGATGGCTGATGGCTGATGAAGCGGGGAGACAGTCGCACCAGCACATACGGAGGCTCGGGAGCAGCATGCTGGCGTGAATGTCGACATGGATTGGTCGAGAGACATCACGCATCACGATCGCGCAGGATCGCAGGGTGGCGCTTTGATTGTTTTAGCGTGCGCGGGTAGAACCAAGATCAGTGGCTGGCGCGACAATCTCATACCATGCGGGATGATGATGATGGCATTTCATCAACCTTGATGTGACGCGAAAGAAGCAGGGTATTGGGAAATTGTATTATTCTATTGTCACGGGATTGTATGTTGTTCGGGTTCTTACTACAAAAAAGCGTAATTCATACAGTCAAAAACAACCCATCAACTCGTACGAGTAGCTTAATGGCATACAAAACAGGATGGGAGAGAGGTTTGAGCTTGAGCTTGAGCTCGAGCACTGGCGCATCCATCAAGCAAGCTTTCCGCCCTCCGACTATTTGCGGGGACGACGATCGATTCCATCTACCGGACATCTCCATTCACACGTAGGTACCTCACCTTTGTATCTATCCCTGACATGACAATTGACACGCTTGCTGTCCCTTCACGAGATCAAGTATCCTGTACCTTCTACAAGCGAGCTCAATCCAGGCACACCAGCCAAAATCAACAAACCACTCCCAGGACAGCATAGCCGTACAACCGTTGAAGGAGGAAGCACAGGCGCATCAATGATGCAATTGCCATGTCACAGCACTCTACCTTTAGGAGACGAGCGAGACCACGTGAACAGCTTATCACTCCGCCGCTAGCCGATAATATCATTAACACCACACTTGAATCAGAAAGCACCCGCATTCTCTCTCATACATACATCAGATCTTATCTACTTTCATCTTGACCGCCAAAAGGGAAGCACCTCCAAATCCTCCGATCAGAACCAACGCGTGACTTCTACAGCTGCACGCTTCCCCCATCTTCAAGCGCCGCTCTCATGCGCTTGACTGCGGCGCTTGTTATATTGCATACGAGTTAATGGCGCTTTTGAGGGAGGAGGGCTCATTAGGTCGCTTAGAGACGCGTCTCGTGATGAGGTTCCGTCAAAATTGTCCAATAGAAGAATGAGCTCAATTTTCAGATGCAGGTCGAATCAAGATCATCAAGCGAGGTGTGGTGTAGTCTGGTCATTCACGTGATCGGCATCATACCCCAATTTCCATGTTCGCATTTCCCAGCGACGTGAATTTTGACAATGATAATGCTTCTCTACAACATTGTCCCAAGATTAACATGCACAGCCTTCTCAACCGTATACGCCCTCAACCCCTCCTTCCCCAACTCCCTCCCAACACCAGACTGCTTCACTCCTCCAAAAGGAACCCTCCAATCCCCATCATTACTACTATTAACCCACACCATACCCGCCTCAAGTCTCTGCGCAACACGATGCGCGCGCGCGAGATCCTTGGTGAAAACAGCCGCTCCCAGCCCGTAGAGAGAATTGTTGGCGCGCGAGAGAGCTTCGGATTCGGACTTGAAGGGGGAGATGACTACCACCGGGCCGAAGATTTCTTCGTTGTGGATTCGCATTGTGTCCGTGACGTTGGTGAAGATTGTGGGAGTGATGAAGAAGCCTTTGTCGTTGGTTTTGAGGGATGCTGCGGCTTCGCCGCCGGAAACGAGCGTGGCGCCTTCGGATTTCCCCAGGGAAATGTATTCTAGTATGCGGTCGTATTGGGCTTTGGTGACTTGTGGGCCTTGGAAGGTGGTTTCTTCGAAGGGGTCGCCGATTACGCTGATTTGTTGGACGCGTTGTTTGAAGGCTTGGATGAATTGCTCGTAGACTGATTCGTGCACGAGGATTCTTGAAGTCTGCGAAAAGAAGAAACACCGTCAGTGCCTGCAAGATCCCAGTTGACATCCGGATTTCTTGCTACACTTACCGCCGAGCAGATCTGGCCGCTGTTGGACATGATACCAGCATGACTCCACTTGACCGCCTGGTCCAAATCCGCATCGTCAAAGACGATCAAAGGCGATTTACCACCAGTCTCGAGCGTGATGTTCTTCATCGTACCACTAGCCATCTTCATGATCTCCTTACCCGTAGCAGTACTCCCCGTAAAAGCAATCTTATCAATTCCCTCATGCCGCGCAATCGCCGAACCCGCAACTCGTCCCAGGCCATTGACGATATTGACGACTCCTGGAGGAAAGCCAGCTTCCTTGACAAGATTCGCAAAGTACAAGATCGAAAGCGGTGTTTGCTCGGCCGGTTTGAGCACAACCGTATTACCGCACGCAAGCGCTGGGCCAAGTCTGTTAAAAATATCAGCGACCATACCAACCCATCTACAAAGCAAGATCACAGCACACATACTTCCAAGCCGCCATCCCCAAAGGATAGTTCCACGGAATAACAAGTCCACAAACCCCCACCGGCTCCCTAACGGTATACGCCAACTTCTTCAATCCAGAATCCAGCACCTGCCCCGAAATCTTATCCGCCCAGCCAGCATAATACCTCAGCGTGCCAACAACCTCCGTGATATCCTCATCCCTCGCCACGGCGTAAGGCTTCCCATTATCCCAAGTCTCAATCGTAGCGAGGACGTCCCTGTGCTCTTCGACCAGCTGGCTGAGTTTGTAGAGTAGAGCGCCGCGCTCGGAGGGGTGGATGTCGCGCCAGGGGCCGTTGAAGGCTTTGCGGGCGGCGGAGACGGCGTGGTCGATGTCTGTTTCGGAGGCGGCGTGGACGGTGGTGATCTCGGTTTCGGTGGTGGGGTTTATGCTCGTGATGGAAGTGTTGGTGCTGGAGGGGGTCCAGGTGTTGTTGATGAAGAGGCCGGTTGGTTGGGTGTATTGCAGGCCGTTCGGGGCGGTGAGGCGGGCCTGGAGAGGGTCTGTTGTCGTTGTGGAGAGGTGTCGATGAGGTATATGTAGTAAAGATATGTTGGGTGATGTTGCTAGAATGGGAATGTGCTTGGAAATCGGACGGAAGAGAGAAAGAGAGCGGGAGAACATGGTTGGAGGTTAAGGAATATGAATGCCAGACCTACTCTGCTGCATTGCTAATACTTTGGAATAAGCGCGTGTTGAAGAGGATGTTGTCGCATTCATGTATGAGTGCCTCGCATGCAACCCCACTAGACTAGAGGTTGGCTTGTCTGGAGGCTGAAGACGATGCCAAGCAGGGTTGACTTGATCGACCTTGATAACGCCAACAGGAATGATTCTCAACATTACATGCAGGTATTGAAGTGAAGAGTTCCAGAGGAATTATTAATTAGAGTGTCACCACCCCTCCGACACAAACTCGTCTTCACTCAGCGCGCGGCTCCACAACCAACCAAACTGCGCACTACTGAGCTTCCAGCATTAAAAGTTTCCATTGGACAGTCGCAACCTCACTTCCAAACATTACACCACACAACCTCCAAACATCAAACAGAAACATCAAAACAGAAAAGAGAACATTCAACCCAAACCCAAGCTGTCCTGAAGACCTCAAAACAAGTGAACTCCAACCCCTCAGTCAACAATAACAACAAACACCACCAAGAAAAAACATGTCCAACCCCCCCGCCCCCGACTCCCAAATCAACCCCGCCACCGCCCTAGCCTACTGGTCCTCCACCGAGCCCACAGTGAACGGCGTCCTCGGCGGCTTCCCCCAAGTCTCCCGCATAGACCTCCAGGGAAGCAGCAATTTCTTCGCCAAACTGCGACGAACCTCCACAGCCCACCCTCCGAGCGCAGGCAAACTGCGCCGCGCAGCAGATTGCGGAGCGGGGATCGGACGGATCACGACTGGGTTTTTGAGCAAAGTCGCCGAGGTCGTGGATGTCATTGAGCCGGTGAGGGAGTTTACGGATGTGCTCAAGGAAGGCGAGGGGGGTGTGGGGAGGATTGTCAATGTGGGGTTGGAAGGGTGGGAGCCGGAGGGGGAGTACGATCTCGTCTGGAACCAGTGGTGCGTGGGCCAACTGACGGATGTGCAATTTGTGGCGTATCTGCGACGCGTGAAGGGGGTGTTGAGCGAGGGCGGATGGATTGTGGTCAAGGAGAACTTGTCGAATCATCATCTTGGTGAGGATGTATTTGACGAGGAGGATAGTAGTGTTACGCGGACGGATGGGAAGTTTCGGGCTTTGTTTGCGGAGGCTGGATTGAAGATTGTGGCGACGGAGTTGCAGAGGGGGATGCCTAAGGGGTTGTTTGAGGTGAGGGCGTATGCTTTGCAGCCCATGTGAGGGGTGGCGAGACGATGTGGTTGTATGGAATTTGATGAAAATGACACATGGACGGGAAAGTGATTATTATGAGTTCATGCCCTTTTTTGAGCGTACATAGGTTCACCTAGAGATACAATCTTTACGTACTGTTTACATGAAGTCACTTGCCTGAGCGCGTCCACCCCTTCCACCTCCCATCAATCCGCGACGCGAGGGATGTATTCCCTCCATTGGATCTTCCACCTTTGCTGGTGGCTGCTCGCGACGCGGCGGAGGTGGAGATCTTTCAACAGAGCTCGAGTTTCTGCGACGAGAAGGAAGTTCCCGAGCCGGTGGCGACCTACTTATGCGTCGACGACGAGGTGGAGACCGCGATGGTGAGCGGGAGTCGTAGGAAGCAGACCTTGCCCGTCGACGGGGAGGCGAGCGAGAACGCGAGACACTACGGCGCGGTGAAGGCGAGCGGGAATCGCGTGCGTTTCTTCTACGCGGAGGCGATGGAGATCGGGAGTAACTCTTACCCCTACCGCCACGGCGTGGTGGGCTTGGAGAGCGACTGTAGCTTCCAGACCTTGCGCGACGAGGAGGCGGAGAACGAGAGTCCGAATAGCTCCTTGCTCTTCGTCTTGGTGGCGAGCGGGATCGAGAAGCGGAACGCGAGCGACTGTAGCTCTTGCCTTTGACGCGGCGTGGTGGCGTGCGAGAAGGTGATCTCGACTGCGATGGTGACCGCGAGCGGCTGTCGCTTCTCGCCCTGCCACGTCGGGGCGGAGTTCTTGAGCGTGATCGGGAGCGAGAAGAATAACTCGAATAGCTGCTGTAACTCGATCGGCTTTCGCTGCGGCCACGAGAGCTGCGTGAAGGGCTTCTTGGTGGTGGTAGAGCTGCTGGTGCTGGTTTTGGCATGTTCTTGAGCCACTCGCGCATACCTTCTGTGAGAGCACCCATTCCAATCGCAGTGAAGAAGTTGATGCTGAAGCGAGTGTTCTTTGGATCGTCGGTCGGAAAGATGCCAGTAAGGGCAGGTTGAAGCTCATCGGCCTTGAGACGATCGGTCAACTGCTTCATGCCAACACCTTGGGCCAGATCCTCTATGAAGATCTTGATGAAGATGCGAGAGGATGATGTTGTCTCCTCTTCGTTCAAGTGAATGCTGTGCAGGACGTGCCAGCCGATAGCGTCGCTTGAAACCAGATGACCAAAGAACTGCGCGATGATACGCAGTCTGTTGGTTTCATACCGATGGATTGTGTCGTAGTATTTGGCGAACATGCTCTCGAAAAGCTCCCTCCAGAGTCGGTTGAGCTTGCAGAAACGTTCACCAATCAAACCAAAGAACTTGTTGTAAGTGCGCTCCTGACTGCAACACTCGATGATCATGCTTGGCAACTCATCTTCACGACCAGCGGGAAGATTGATTCGCATGAGCTTGTGGCATGCTTCTTCGAAACCACCTGACGACATAATCGTCAGGTAGATGGAACGACGAAGGTTGACTAGATCAGTGTTGGACTGGTCCTTGATCTCCATTTCCTTCTCGACCTCATCCTCGCTGGCATCCTCGTCGCTAGCATCCTCGTCTTCATCGTCCTCATCCTCACTGCCCGACTCCTCACCCAGAACCTCGGCCTTGAACTTCCGATACGCCTCTTCGTTTGATTCCCATTCAGGATCGAATTTGAAGATATTTGTACCTTCTTCTGTGTTCAACTGATCTTCAAGACTAGGAGAGTGTGTAATTTGGTCCTCCTCTTCAACAAGATCCAGCTCTTCCTTCAGTGCGGGATTGTTCTTGTACTTGTCCTTCCGAACCTGGAACAAAACCTCGATCATGTACTGCACCCTCTTGTCGATGTCTGCCTCGTGCAAAATGCTCCTGAACTGGTCATACACCGCAAGTGCGATCTGCGAATTCATCTCCTCCATGTGTTGTCCAACTTCTTTAGTCAATCCAACCGCAATTTCCACACTGTCGTCTGTAGGCTTGTGCAAGAGCAGGAGTAAAATCTGAGCAGCAAGCATCTCATGAGCCACTTGTTGGTTGATGAGATGCGCAATAAATGTGGTACTGCTGTGACAGACGCTCTTGTCGTTGCGCTTGAAGGCCTTCCGGAACTGAGTGATGAGCCTGTTGATCAAAAGTTCACCCACCTTGGGCAACTTGGTGTTCACGATTGCGACCATGGCTGCATAGATCGGCGTGAAAGGCAAACTGGCAGCTTGCGCCTTCATAATGCTTCTGCAGAACAAGCCTCGTCCACGGATCAGGTTTTCGTTGAATAACTCCGGCACAATATGTTTGATATTCGACACGTTGACCTTGTTGATCAACCCGTTGATACTCTTCTTCAGCGCTTCCCAAGCCATGCGCTGGTATTCCTTCGATGATTTGTCGGTAATCTGCGCTTGGAGAGCCTTCAGACGTGCTGGAGGGATGTATGTTCCACCAGAGCGCATGTTCAGTAATTTGTCATATTCCGCCTTCGCTGCTGCCTGCTTCTCCTCATCTGTAAGAGGTTTTGCAGGTGCTGCCTCTTCGCGATGGCGATCCTCCAGCTGGCGCTTCCTTTCCATAGCACGTTCCCTGTCGACATCGCGAGGAAGAGGTTCCCTTCGACGGGGTGGAGAGCGCGATCGAGAGTATGAGCGACGGCGGAGCGGTGGTGCATCACGGCGCGGTGAAGGAGAGCGCGAGGATGGTGCACGCTTGCGAGAGATGCTGTCTGGCGCAGTAGCCTCTCCATCGACGGAGGGCTGACGCGCCAGGGGCTCTGCAACAGCTGCCATATCGGATCCGGTACTCATAGTTCCAGGCAGTCCGAGTATAGTAGCAGCGTTGAGAGGATGGGTGTTTTGAAGTTTTGCGGGTGGTGAGACTAAGGTTGCCTTGCCTTGCCTTGGTCGCGCTGTCGCGCTGCCAGTAACTTCGAAGAAAGCGAGGATGACGCACAGACCACATTGTCACTCGTCACTTCAGTTTGGACGAGACGACTGAAATTCACTTCACTTTTGGCATAAGAGTTTCAACCACATGATCAGAACCAAAATACATGCTTTGAACCGGCTTCATTGCCTATTGATTGCTTCCCCTCAACACACATTCATTCATTCCGTTCGCCGGCAGTCTACAATCATGAACCGCGGACGCAACAATCGTCAGCCACGGCAAAATCGTCAGCAGCAAGGTCCAACTGGTGGCGGTCGTCAACAACGAACCCCACGAGACTATAGTGCAAATGTGCCAACTATTCAACAAGTCACTCCTGGAGCATCCGTCTCGATTGTCCTCAAACAAGATCAGCCAACAGGACGTGACGTCCAAGGTGTTGTACAAGATCTCTTGACGAGGGGCAACCACCCTCGCGGTATCAAAGTCCGATTGACCGATGGGCGAGTCGGCCGGGTACAAAGAATGGTGGGCGACTCAACTCAAACTCAACATTCAACTCTTCAACAATCAACTCAACAATCAACGAATGGCTTCACTATCAGGAGAGAAGGGCGTCAGGCCCCCACGTATCAAGACGTGCGCAACGAGGAGTTCCCTTCAGAGCCTCCCCCACGCACCCTGTTAGATTTTCTTCCCGACGACAGTCTCGAAAACGCTAGGGCCCCTGATGAGGAACCTATCAGATTCTCATCTGCCACAGCGAAGTGCCCAATATGCGGGGACTTTGAGGGCGATGAGATCGCTGTTACACGCCATGTAGAGACACATCTCACGTGAAGCATAGCTTACAGCAGCATCGGGAAAGTCATCCTATGATGGCATGGGGTGATCGTTTGGAGCAGAATAACGTCTTCACGAGCCTTGACGATCAAACCTGCAGCAGTTCCGCTTCTATGCAACATTCCCATGCATGGCGCCACTCAACCCATGCACATGCGGATGTGGCGCCTTTCTGTTACACAACAGACAACGCTCTAGTTGCTCTGCCAGTCTGCGTTCGCCCGTGGAGACATGCAGTAAGCAGGTCTCAATGGATGCATATATGATTTGGCCGCCGTCATGTTGTGCTTCTGGGGGGCATCCTTCGCAATGGACATCACGCATCCTATCGATCTCGACAACGACCGTCTAGATTCATCTGACCGGATATTGGGCCATCTAGTAAAATTCAAGGACACCTCATCGTGCGGCAGAGCTGTTTGTCGGCGATGGCCGTGCCATATCAACCAAACAGACGCCATGTTCTGCTGCCCGACCGCTGTGTTGCAGCTGGCGCACGTACCCGAGAATGCAGTCTTTTCCCCTCAACAACAGCCATGGACGTGCGACTCATCAAGTTTCCTCGTCCACGCTGCTTTTTACATGTTTGAAATCGCGACTGTGGACAAGAGCTTGGCTCGTTTCTGCTGTTCATACGGTGTTTCCTGTGGCTCTCATAAGATGGTGCCACTTCCTCAGCATCCTATCGGTTTCCTACCGTAGTCTCCGCTTTTGACAGCTTCGCTCGTGCATCTTCCCGACCGCTGTCACGGATCGCAACGGGGGGGGGGGGGGGGGGGG